>JAASFW010000036.1:0-58476 GCA_023334005.1 Globisporangium orthogonon | reverse complement strand
GTTCTTGCTGTTGCTGCTGTTGTTGTTACTGCTACGGTCACTACCGCAGTTGTTGTTGTTGTTGTTGTTGGCGGTGGTGGTGCTGCTCGTCGGAGTAAAGCTCGTGACAGGCAGCAGCTTGGGCTTCTGGCCGTGCACCAGAACCTGCTGGTGCACGTGACAAAGGATGATCTTTTCGATAGAAGTTGAAAAGTGAATGTTGAAGTTGGCGGAGTCGTCGACGCGCCATAAAGTAGCTGTGGGCGCGTCACGAACTGCTGCCGACTTGCGCATTTCTTTGCGATCCTGATGCAATTGTCAAGCCTGGAGCCGACGAACCACAGGATTGTGAAGACCTGCGCTCGAACGCTGGAGTGCGAGCGCTTGGCAGCTCCAGTCCAGCCGAGTTTGAGAGCTTATCAGCCTCGTTACCCGTACTGCATATGCGTTCAGGCCGTGGTAGAGGGAAGTCGTGCATGGATGCAAGCACTGCGGTGCGGGGAAGCGACAGCGGAGGCCAGCTCCTGGCTGCTTGGACAGCCGTAGGGTTTGATGGCGGCCAGGTGGTGCTGACGCCAATGTGGCTCACATACGAAAAGCAAGTTGTTCTGAGTTTGAAGTAGAAAAAAGAAAAGAGGAGATGTGCTCGGAAAAATATCGCTGCGAGGACGGTCCCGAACAAAGTGTCCCGTGTTGGATCCGCGTATACGAAAGCCAAGTCAAAAGCGATGGGTGATGCGTCGCTTGCTCTTTGCTTCCGCAGCTGCAATGTGCGGTGCCGCCCGTGCATTCTTCGATTTAGTTGCTGGAGGCAGTCCATCCGCCGGTATAAGAGGCTTCTCGGCAGTCTGCTGCTGGAATTTCCCGGCCGCTCGGCGTGCAACGGAAACGACGCGGGTCGTTTCTCTGGCACCCGAGCGTACTTAGCCGGGAGGCAGGAAGGATGTGCGTGGGCTAGGGAATTGAAGGCTGGCGGAAGGAAGGACGTCCCGCATGCAAAGCAGCGCGCGGGCCGCGGCCGGCGCCGAGTCGCACGCGCCATTCGGCAACTCATCCGCTTCCCGCCACCCGACTCCCCCCCGCACGGAGTAGAAGCCCGAGCAGGAAGCCCCGCCCGCTCTCGCCACCATCCCCCCGCCCTCCCGCACCACCCGCCACAGCCCCCGCCGCCGACATGGGAGACACAGGAGACGTCATGCGCACGCTGCTGCAGTACTGCGTGTTCCTGCTGCTGCTCGTGGTCGGCGCCGCGCCGTTCGTCATGATGCTCTCGCGCAACGCCGCCTGCCGCGCGCAAATGCGCGCGTTCCGCGCCTGTTTCTCCATGTCGGCGTGCTGCGCGTGCCTCTGTCGCCCGCGCGTGCACTATGACGAGCACGACCTGCGCACACTGCGCGAGCTCGAGGAACCAGTGCGGCCTGCGGGCATCACCGGCGCCTACCGCATGTACCAGGCGCGCCGCGCGCGCCTGTCGCTGCGCCTCGCGGCGTGGCACGAAGACGTCAAGAAGAGCGACCGCCGCGACGACCTTCATCACAAGCTCCAGAAGCTGCAGGCGCAGGCGCTCGAGAGCCGCGGCGCCGACGCCGTCAGCGCGCCCCCGAGCACCGGCAGCAGCGCCTGCAGGTATCCGCCACCGACGGCAGCGTCGTCGGCGGCGGCGCCTGCTGTGCCGTTCGACATCCACATCGTCGAGATCAACGACCGCGCGGCCGACGACTCGTCCTCCGAGCGCTCGTACGACATCGGCAGCGCGTACGCGGCGATGCCCAGCACGCCGTCGTCGCTGTCCGCCGCCAACCGCCGCGCGAATGTCCTCGAGCTGCGCAGTCAGGACGACGAGGAGGAGAAGGACGACGGCGGCGCCGTGCACGCTGTCGTGTGAGCGCCGCGTGCGCGCAGACGCAGGTTCATGCAATATTTATGCGCCTATTTAAGAGCGATATGTCAATGGAAGTGCGTCAGCGATTCTGTCCACACGAGCGAACCAAGTAGGCGACTCGGAGCTCGGCGTCAGCCGACGTATGTATGCATGTATGCATGCGTGTATGTATGCACGGGCGCTTCAGCGTGCTAGAGGACGCGCGGTCGGCGGCGCAGCTGGGCGCCTACAGCTGCTGCGCCGGCGCGCCGCTGCTCGACAGGAACGCGCGCAGTGCCGCGGCGTCCGAGTCCTTGTACCGCGCCGTGTCGACGAACGTCGGGAAGGCCACCGACATGTCCATGCCGTCGCGCTTGGACGGCAGCGTGTTCATGTACGCGCGCAGCTGTTGCTCGGACAGCGAGAAGCCCGGTGCGCGCGAGAGTTGCGCCACGACCTCTGGGAGGAACGCCAGGTAGCTCTTGGCGCGCGCGTCCGCCGGGCCGGAGGCGTCGTCGCCCGTGTCGGGCTCGCCCGAGATGAAGTAGTTGTCCTTCGTGAAGCGGATGATGAGCGACGTGGCGTTCACGGCGGCGTCATAGGGCGCGCGGTCGCGCTCGTCGGCATTGAGCAGTTGCTTGGTGAACGCCACGGGCTTGTCCCACGCGGCCGAGAACGCGGGCTTCCACGTCTCGATCGGCGCGTACCAGTAGCCGACGGCCCAGACGTCCGGGGCGACCGCCAGCACCTTCTGCAGCACGTTGCGGTCCTGCAGCAGCGCGTCCGTGCTCGCGACGACGGCGCCGAGCGTGTCGACGGCTCTCGCTCCGTTGCGCGGCAGCGTCGCGAGACCGCCGAGCGCCACGCGGCCGAGGATCTCGCCGACCTCGTCGAGCCACTGCGCCGCCGCTGCGGGGCTCGAGGTGTTCGTGACGGGCGCGACGGCGGCGAACTGCTGGTCCACGGCGCTCTGCGGGTCGACCATGAAGGCGGAGGCGAAGGCGGCGAGGGCGAGGGCGGCGGAGGCGACGAGCGGGAGGCAGCGCATCGAGAGCTCCGAGTGTGAAAAGAATGGCGAAACGTCGCGGCGGCGGCGACGGTCGCAACAAGTCTGACGAGTGAACAAGCATGGGCGCGGCCTGCTCGGCGTGCCTCCACCGCCGGGCGGCCGTCGACGACCACGCGAAGCACCGCACCGAGGCGTCCACCGAGGCGGACGCTGAACCGCAGCAGCCGGAGCTTGAGCCGGCCGCCTGGCTGCTCACCACAGAGGAGCTCACACGCTCTCGAGGCGGCGTCCCCCGAACAGACCTACAGAGCAGCTCGGCGGGCAACAGCGTGACGCTCTTCCCTTCGAGCGACGAGTACTTTGCGGCCGCGTACGCGGACGTGGAGGCGGCGCAGCAAGGAGACATCGTGTGGATCGCAGGCTGGACGCTGAGCATCTCAGTGCCGTTCCTGCCGAGAGGATCGAAGGCAGACTCGGACGCCACGACGCTCGCGAAGATCATCGAGAGAGCCGTGCTCGAACGCGGCGTCCACGTGCGCGTGCTGGTTTGGGCGAGTCTGCTCGAGTACGACGAGACGGTGCAAGCTCGGGACTGGCTCAACGCACTCGCTCCAGAGACGCCAGACAACACCGACCGCGGCTCCTGCGTGTGCGTTTTCGACGACCGCCTGCCGCACAAGTCGTCCGCTCACCACCAGAAGATGTTCGTCGTGACGCGGCAGAAGCAGCTCGTGGCGTTCGTCGGCGGGATCGACATCGCACACGACAGATGGGACACGATCCAGCACAACCAGGCAGCGCTGCGCGTCGAGAGAGGAGTGTTCAGTGAGACGCAAGGGTGGATCGACGCGGCGCTGCGGCTTGATGGACCAGCGGCACTGGACGTCGCTGCGACGTTCCAGTCGCGATGGAACTCCCGCAAGCAGCCCTGCGTAGATCTCGACGACGTCCTGCTCAAGTTCAGGAACCCACCGCGGTTCACCAAGATCCAACTCCCAGCGCTTGAGGCGGCTCAGGACACCGACGCGACCTCGAAGATGCATGTGCAGATAGTGCGCACGTTCAGCCCGCACGAGTCCACCGAGCTGTACCCCGACGTCGCGCCGCGCGGAGAACTCTCCCTGCTCGAGGCGCGCGTCAAGGCGATCCTCTGCGCGAAGAACTACGTTTACGTCGAGGACCAGTACTTCTTCCTCATGCCGCAGCTGCAGACGGCGCTCCAGGTGGTGCTCCCACGGCTGCTGCGGCTGATCGTACTGGTGCAGCGGCCAACCGAGTCTCGCCAGGGACGCGCCGCCGGCTACGAGAAGCTCGTGTTCCAGATGGCGCACCCGCTGCTCACACGCTTCCCCGACAAAGTCAAGATCTACTCGACAAAGCAAGCGCGCGGCATCTACACGCACTCCAAGGTGCTGCTCGTGGACGACGTGTTTGCGTCGATCGGGTCGAGCAACTGGAACCGGCGCAGCTCGACGAGTGACTCGGAGATCGCGGCGCACATCGTCGGAGACGTCTCGGACACGGTGGCGCTGCCGGAGAACGCCGCGATCCGCGTCGGCAGACTCGTGCGGCACTTCCGGCTGCAAAAGTGGATGGAGATGACGTGCGTGGCGGTGGCTGCGCTCGAGAAGCTCTCGCTGCTCGAGAGCTGCGTCCTGCTCGAGAGAGCTACGAAGGATCCGGCGAGCGTGCTCGACGCGCTCACCGTCGAGCCCAAGTGGGCGTTCGTCATGTTCCCGCCGAGCTACTCGTTGCATATCATCGACCCGGACGACCTCAACGGCGATAAGGAGGAGTGAGCCCTGCGCCTAGCAATGATTGCCATCATGAATACACAATTCGAAGAACTCTACCCACTTCTTCCGACTCACTCGCTGCACTCGTCGAATGGGTCGATGGCGGCTTCGAGCTCGTCCGGGAAGACCTCAAAGTACGCCTCGTGCTGCACCCGGAGCCTGCTGATCACGCTCGCGGCCGACGCAGCGGCGAGCTCGAGCGCGCGGACACCCTCGAAGAATGTCATGTTGCCCAGCTCTGCGACGCTGCGGCCGGAGAACTCGCTGAACTTGGCGAGACGGAACGCGCGCGCGAGCTTGTTGACCGTGATCCCATCGGGCGCCTCGACTTGCTCGTCGTCCACAATGTTGGCCGCGATCTCCGAGTCCGACGTCATGCTGCGGCGGTTCCAGTTCGCCGAGCCGACCGAGAGGAACACGTCATCGATGACCACAGCCTTCGTATGGACGTACAGCTCGAGTGCCGGTTTCATCGTGAACACGTGCACCTTGTCCGGGAACTGCGTCTGAAGCGGCGCAAGCATCTTGTAGAGCAGCTTGCCGTAGCCGACGGCGGAGGCGCCGAGCGTCGGCTTCTGCGTCACCACCACGAGCGCACGCAGCCGCGGGAGCTGCCGCAGCAGCGCCTGCTGCAACACAGGCACGTGGACGAAGTACTGGTCCTCGATGTAGACATAGTTCTGCGCGCGCGCGATTGCCTTGAGGCGCGAGCGCAGCAACGACACCTCGCCTCTCGGCGCGAATGCGTACCCCACCTTGCAGCTGAAAGTGCGCACGATCTGCACGCTCGTTGTGCCGCGCGCCTCGTCCGACGCGTTCATGAGCGGGAGGAGTGTCTTGCGCAGGTCCGCGGGCGACCGCGCGGGGTTGGCGAACGGGAGGATCTCCTCGCTCGCCTGCAGCGGCGACTGCTCCATGTCCCACCGGGCGACGAAGTTCGCGCCGACGTCGAGCGCGGCGGGGCCGTCAAGCCGCACGGCCGCGTCCACCCACCCGTCGTAGCTATGCGCGATATGGCGGAGCTTACGCAACGTCGAGCGGTTGTGCGCGCGCGTATCCCAGCGGTCAGTCGTGAGGTCGATGCCGCCGACGTACGCGACTGTCGCGCCGCTCGGGTGGCTCAGCACCACCGTCTTCTGGTGGTGCGATGACGTCGGGTACGGCAGGCGGTTGTCGAAGAGCAGCAGCCCGTTGCTCGCGTTGGCGCGTCCGTGGAAGCCGTTCATCCAGTGCTGCATGGCCACGTTCTGCGCACGCTCGAGGACGTTGGCCCACACGAGCGCGCGCACGCGCACGTCGCGCCGCATCGCGCGCCCGAAGAGTGTGCGGAACGTCGAGTTGCGCCAGTCAGGCGCCAGCGGGCGGAATGGCACGTCGTCCAGAGACCAGCCGGTGAGCAGCACCTGCGCATCGGCGCCCGCGAGTGCCTCGACATCAGCGGCCACAGATGCGAAGAACGCGTCGGTGGCCGGGAAGAGCTGCACGGCGTTGCCGCCGCTGGCCACCTGCAGATCGCGTCTCGGAACGCCGCCGCGAGCCGTTGTGAGCTCCCGCTCTGTGAGGAACCAGTCGTCGGCGTGCAGCAGCGGCTGCTCAAGGCCCAGCAGGTCGTCGGCGAACGGCACGACGACGTCAACCGCCGAGGCGTTTGCGAGCGACCGGCACTCCCATACGACGAAGCGGAAGTAGCAGAGCGCGCAGGGTGCGCAGATGCACGCGGCGCGCGCCATGTCGGCGAAGCTGCTCAGCGGGTGGCAGCGCGCGGTCGTGAGGCCCACGTGCTCAGCTGCGCAGGCGACCGCCAGCGCCAGCGCCAACGCGCCCACTCGCAGCAGCAGCGGCGGCGGCGGCGCCATCGCGGAGGCTTGGGCGGAAGCGGAAGTGGCGTCGATCTGCCGCAAGGAGCTCGTGCACGCGAATGCATGTCATGGACGACCATCATTCCGCGTACGCATCACCTTCAACGTGGGCTTTGTCCTGCAAGATCCTCAATAAATGACGGAGCTCTCTCTCTCTCTCTCTCTCTCTCTCGCACTCACTCTGCTTCGCTCTAGATCGTCTCGACGCACAGGTCGTCGGCGTCCGAGAACTCGCGCAGCGTCTCGCTGCTGTAAGCTGCGAAGTAGAAGCGCTCATCGAGCTCCATGGGCTCGATGAGCGTGTGCTCCTCCTGCGCCGCGACGTCGAGCAGGTCCGCGGCCTCGAGGAATGTCATGGCGTCCAACGTCTCGTAGTCGCGGCTCGTCTTCTCCATGAACTTGCGGATGCGGTAGTCGCGCGCGAGCTTGTTGACCATGATCCCCTCGGGCGCCTCGACTTGCTCGTCGTCCACGATGTTAGCCGCGATCTCCGAGTCCGACGTCATGCTGCGGCGGTTCCAGTTCGCCGATCCCACGGACAGATACACGTCGTCGATGATCACAAGCTTGCTGTGCACGTACACCGAGCGCGACTCCTTCGTCGTGTAGAACTGGAACTTGTTCGGGAACATCTTCTGGATCGGCTCGACGTTGTCGAACATGAACTTCTCGTAGCCACCGAGCGTGGCGGACGAGTCCGGGCGCGGCACGATCACGATGATGCGCTGCAGGCGGGGCATTGCCTTGAGCAGCTCGTCTAGGAGCTGCGGCACGAGCACGAAGTACTGGTCCTCAATGTAGATGTAGTTCTTCGCGTTGCGGATCGCCTTGATGCGCGCCTGGAAAATGGACGTCTCGCCGCGCGGCGCGAACTCGTAGTTCTTGTACTCGCAGCTGAACGTGCGCGCGATCTGCACGTTGTGCGTGCCCGTGTGCTTGCTGTCCATCTCCGGGTCGATCCCGCACGTGCCGATCGGCAGGTCGACCGAGTTCGGGTTCTCGAAGTTGAGGTAGTCGTCGAGCAGGTCCACGGACGGCTTGGTGTTGGAGTTCCAGCGCGCGAGGAAGTTGGCGGCCACGTCCTTCGTCGCCGGCCCCACGATGCGCACATGCGCGTCCACCCAGCCGTTGTACACGCGGCGGATGCCCGTCTTGGTGCGCAGCTCATCCTGGTCGTGGTTGATCGTGTCCCAGCGGTCAGACGTGAGGTCAACGCCGCCCACGTACGCCACGAGTTCGTCCTTGCGCTCGATCACGACAGACTTTTGGTGGTGCGCGTTCGACTGTGCGGCGAGGCGGTCGTCGAAGATGAAGTGCGCCTTGCCGCCAAAGTCGCTCGCGGGCAGCGCGTGCAGGAAGTCGCGCATAGCCACGTTCTGGTCAGTTTCGAGCAGGTTGCTCCACACGAGCGCGTGGAAGTTGGCGCCGCGCGAGATGGCGTCACCGAAGACCTTGCCAAAGTTGGTGATCTCGCCGAGCGGGTCAAGCTCCGGGTGCGGCTTGAACGGGATCTTGTCGACGCTCCAGCCTGTGAGGAAGATGCGGTGCTCGGGGCCAGTGGCCTCCAGGTCGTCGAAGACCGCGTGGAAGTACTCGTTCGAGGCCACGAACGTCGTCACCTGGTTGCCTGACGTGAAGATCGAGAGGTCGTCGCGGGGCACGCCGCCACGAGACATGGTAATCTCGTCGCCGGTGAGGAACCAGCGCGTGGGGTCGAGCTCCGGCTGGTCCACGGTCACGTCCGTGCCGTCCGAGAGGTCCACGCCGGGCACCGGGATGAGCGCGCACTTGCCCTCCTTGAGGCTGAACTCGCACAGGTGGCATGGCTGGCACACGCACATCTCCTTCACCATCTCGAAGTGGCTCGAGAGCGGCCGGCAGTGCACACCCTCGCGGCCGGCGGTCGCCGCGAGGCTCCAGAGGCTCAGCAGCGCGAGGCTCGCGGCCACGCGCGGCACGGAGAGGAAGCCAGCGACCATGAGGCTCTCGGGGCGCTTGGCGACGGGGAGCGACCTAGGACTGGGCGGAAGAGAGCACTCGAGCTCGGGCGAGCGGATTCGCAAGTGACCAGCACGTGGGATGCAGCCCAAAAATGAGATCTGGGTTGCGACTGACGTGCGTCAAATCGCATTTAAGCGAGTCGGTGGTGGCCGAATGGGTTCATAAAAAGATGTCCTTTTGCTTCCCGACGAAGTGAGACGCTGTGTGGGCTTCAGAACAGAAAACTCCGAACTTCGGAGCCGAATTCTCATCTCGTTCCTTTCTACCAAGAGCATTCCTCGCTTCCTCTCCTCCTCAGAAGCACACGTCCTGCGAGTCGATCTGCTGGCGCACGGCGTCGCTCGCGTACGTGGCAAAGTACGCCCGCTCAATTAGCTCGAGGTTCTCGATCGTCGTCAACGGGTCACGCGCCGCGTCGTCGAGCTTATTGGCCGCGTCGATGAGCGTCATCTTCCGAAGCTCCGAGACACTCACGCCCGTGTGCTCCGAGAACTTGCGCAGACGGAAGTTGAGCGCAAGCTTGGTCACCAGCAGCCCGTCGCCGTTCACTGTCACCTCGTCGTCCATGATGTTCGCACCAATCTCCGAGTCCGACGTCATGCTGCGACGGTTCCAATTCCCTGAGCCCACGGACAGGTACACGTCGTCGATGATCACGAGCTTTGTGTGAACGTAGATCTTGCGACTCTCCTTCGTAGCATAGAACTGGAACTTGTTCGGGAACCTCTTCTGGATTGGCACGACGTTGTCGAACATGTACTTTTCGTAGCCGGCGAGCGCCGCCTGGGTCTCCGGGCGTGGAACCACAACAATAAGGCGCTGAAGCTGCGGGAGCACCTTGAGCAGCTCCTCAAGCAACTCCGGCACGAGCACGAAGTACTGATCCTCGATGTAGATGTAGTTCTTTGCGTTGCGGATCGCCTTGATGCGCGCGTGGAAGAGCGTGATCTCGCCGTTCGGTGCGAACTCATAATTCTTGTACTTGCAGCTGAACGTGCGCACGATCTGCACGTTGTGCTGACCCTCGCGCTCGGTCTTGATGTCCTCCGGGGTCTCCGGGAGGGGAGGCAGCGGGTCGTACGGCGGGTTGTCAAAGTCCATGATATAGTCCAAGCGATCCTGCGACGGCAGCGTCTTGGAGTTCCAGCGACCGAGGAAGTTCGCAGCCACATCTCGCGCCGCAGGACCCTCAATGCGCACGTGCGAGTCGACCCATCCATTGTTCCCCCGCTGGATACCTGCACGCTTGCGCAGGAAGATGTTGTTGTGCTTGATCGTGTCCCAGCGGTCGTACGTGAGGTCCACGCCGCCGACATACGCCACGAGGTCCGTATCCTTGCGATAGAGCACGACGGACTTCTGATGGTGCGCCGACGCCTGCGCCGAGAGGCGGTCGTCGAAGATAAAGAGCGCCTTGCCACCGTTCGGCGACGGTGGGAGACTGTTGATGAAGTCGCGCACCTGGATGTTCTGCTGCGACTCGAGCAGGTTGCTCCAGACGAGTGCATTGAAATTCGCTCCACGGTCCACGGCGTTGGCGAAGACCGTCTCGAAGCCCGACCAGGCGCCCGTGGGGTCCGACTGCGGCTCGAACGGGACATCGGCGACGCTCCAGCCTGTGAGGAAGATGCGGTCGCCCGCGCCCGTGGTCGAGACGTCCTGGTAAAGCGAGTGGAAGTACTCGTTCGTGGCTGCGAATGTCGTGATGTGGTTGTTGGACGTGTAGACCGAGAGGTCGTCGCGCGGGAAGCCGCCGCGCGCAGCTGTGATTTCGTCCTTGCTCAGAAACCAGTCGGCGAGATCGAGCACGGGCTGCTCCACCTTGACATCTGAGCCGTCCGAGAGCGTCATATTGGGCCACTCGATGAGCTCACACCCGAAATGGAAGAAGCTGAACTCGCACATGTGGCACGGCTGGCAGATGCACAGATTGAGCGTCATCTGCATCGGGTTGTCCATGAGGCGGCAGTCGATTGACTCACGCTTGGCGTCCGCTGGCTGCACCAGGAGCAGCAGTGCCGCCAAAGCGGTCGTCGCCATCGCCAGTGTCGCCGTCTTCGTCGTCATGAGCTTCATCGAGGGAGACGGTCGGTTGACGGGACCAGCGAGGGGCAGGAGCTGCTGCTGCGTGCTGGCTGGCTGACAAGCACACGTGCTATCCCGAAATGAGGTTGAGAGGCTCACCTGGGTTGTCGAGTGATGACTTGTGTGGCAGACTCAGAATCAGAAATCAGTCTTGAGCCTCTTTAAATGAGTGTACCGGTCAAACTTCCGTTACGCAATTCACAGAAGCTGCTTCAGCTTGCTCTTTGTACTGATGAACTATAATACAGAGGCATATATACTATGCACGATAAGGAGGTATGTATCAACAAAGTATCAGCGGGCAACTGCGAGCTTGATGGCCATCAACACAACTTGCTACCTCGAAAACCAAAACAACTTGAAAAACGTGTCGCCATGCATAAGAGTCTCTCGGCCAACCTCGCGGCATCAGACCACTCAGCCAGCCTGCCGTCGCTTGAACCCAAGCCTCCGCTGCGACGAACTCCCACGAGTCTTCGTACATGGACCTGCGCGCGGATGCTGTGCGGATCGATTGCACCAATCATCATGTCCCTCCTCGAGTACTTTGCCCATGGCCTCTGGAAGCTTGCAGCAATCGCACGCAAACTAGTTGATCATGCACCCACGAGAGTCGCGACGTGCTACGAGCGCCGTCAGTGATGCTGGCCGAGATCTTCGCGTCCGACGTCATCCTGTGCTCATTTCAGTTCTCCAAGCACTCGGCCAGTTCTGTAACTTTGTGTAGTTAGCGAGTGCTGGAGTGTCTTCATTTCATCCAAGGCTAATGAGCCGGGCGACTTGGTTGGTTGAGAATCGGAGTCGGAAGTGGCGACACAAAGCAAACTCGGGGCTGCAAACGCATCTGTAAGCAGTACTTCCGTGCAGGCGTCATGAGCAAACGCCGAGGCACGCCGCCTGTGCCATCGCTGGCATGGGGATATCATACTATCAACGCTCGATCGAGAAAACCACACACAACAACCTCCATCTCCATAAGATAGTAGTCATCGATTGGCATTAGATCTTCTTCTGGCGGCACTCTTTGAACGGAGGGCGGCACCCGTAGTCCGCGTTCGTCGTCTGCGGCGCCGCGCGCTGGAACCTGTTCACAGTCAACCATTGCGTGAGTATCTTTACAGCTGAGACCTTCTCATCTGTGCCAGCGTCCCGCGCGCCGAGACTTTCATACTTTGGATCTGCGAGCTTCGCCTTGAACGCCTGGACGCGGTTGTCGTACGTGAAGTCCTCGGGTTTGGCATTCTCGAGGTAGCAGAGTCCATATTCGTCCCACCAGCGCTTGGCGGCCTGGCGCTCGCTCTCGATCTGTGACGTTAGGTTCGCCTGCTTCGACACGTAGTCGATCTCTTTTGCGTCGTTCTTGGTGGCCATCTCTTCGTGTGGCAATCTGCTGGTGCTGGTGCTGGTGCTGATGCTGATGCTGCTGCTGGCGAGTCCGATGCGAAAATGGCGGAGGCGTGTGGGTGGGTGGATAAAGTACCTCAGGTCACCTCATGCACAAGATACGCTCTCGCGTGCCTTGTCCGTGTTATACATAGGACGATAGCAAGCGATAAGATCACCAACACATCTTTGCTGCTGCTGCTGCTGCTGCTCACTACTTGGCTCCTACTGCTACGTGAACGAAGGAGAGCCGCTGCTGCAGCAACACAAAATCCTCTCTAGTCGTCCATGACCTTGAGGTCCGGCGCGACGTCGAACGGCGCCTCCGTGCGCGCGCGCACCTCCTCCACCGTCGTCGTGGACGCGATCTCAACGAGCACGAGGCCCTTGCCCGGCACGACGTCAAACACGCCGAGCTCGGTGATGATGGTATTCACGACGCCCTTGCCGGTGAGCGGCAGCGAGCACTTGTTCAAGATCTTCATGCCATTCCCCTTGGCGTTGTGCTCCATGGTCACGACCACGCGGTTGCCGCTGCCGACAAGGTCCATGGCGCCACCCATGCCCTTGACCATCTTGCCCGGGATGATCCAGTTCGCCAGGTCACCGTTCGCGGCCACCTGGAGCGCGCCGAGGATCGTGAGCTGAATGTGACCGCCGCGAATCATCGCGAACGAGTCCGACGACGAGAACGTCGAGGACCCGGGCAGGTACGTCACGGTCTCCTTGCCGGCGTTGATCAGGTCCGGGTCCTGTTCGCCCTCGCGCGGGTACGGTCCCATGCCAAGCAGCCCGTTCTCACTCTGCAGCACGACCTTGACGCCGTCCGGGATGTAGTTGGACGCGAGCGTCGGGAGCCCGATGCCCAGGTTCACATACATGCCGTCCTGGAGCTCCTTGGCCGCGCGCTTGATGATACGCTCGCGGTCGGGCGACACGCGCGCCTGCGATGTGGCCGAGTCTGAGAGCGTGAGGCGTTCGATGCGCTTCTCGACGCTCGGCGCCTTGAAGATGCGCTGCACGAAGACGCTCGGCACGTGCACGTCGTCCGGGTGGATCTCGCCGGGCTCAACGAGCTCCTCGACCTCGGCGATCGTCACGCGCCCGGCCTTGGCAGCGTCCACGTTGAAGTTGCGAGTCGTACCGCGGAACACCAGGTTGCCGTCGCGGTCACCCTTCCACGCCTTCACGAGCGCGAAGTCGCCCGTGATACCCTCCTCCATCACGTACTGCCGGCCATTGAACTCGCGCACCTCGCGCGGCGCGCTCGGGATGTTCGTCGAGCCGTCCGGGTTGAGCTTGATCGGGAACCCGCCCTCCTACACAGAGAAGTTCACTGTCAGCCAGAGGTCCCAAGATCAAGTCGCTGGATGTCACATGGATGCTCACCTGAATGACGGTGCCGTACGCGGTCGGCGTGAAGAACGCCGGGATACCCGATCCGCCCGCGCGAATGCGCTCCGCCAGAGTGCCCTGCAGTCCCCATAATGAGCACACACTCATAGAGGGACTTCCGCAGCGTCAAATACCTACTACTGCTGCGCACATACCTGCGGCGTGAGCTCCACTTCCAGCTGGCCGGTCAGGTAGAGCTTCTCGAAGAGCGCGTTCTCACCCACGTACGACGAGATCATGCGCTTGATCTGATTAACAGCAGTGGCAGCACTTGTCAGCGACGACCGCCAGCTTCCAGCGAGCTGCGCGTAGAGCGTGCACGACGCACCTGGCGAGTCTGCAGCAGCAGCCCGAGCCCGAAGTCGTCGACACCCGCGTTGTTCGACACGCACGTGAGGTCTTTCGCCCCCTGTTCGTGCGCGCACAGCACATCAGTCGAGGAGACCTCGCTTTCATAGTATGCACATGTGCTCGCACCTGCTTGACGAGCGCCTGGATGGTGTTCTCCGGGATGCCGCAGAGGCCGAAGCCGCCGACGACGCTGCACCGCAGAAGATCTCCCGTTCGTCAGCAAAAACACTTTCCATCATCACCACCAGCAGCACCACCAAGAGCAGCGACGCACAGCTTGGCGCCGTCGGGAATGTCGCGCACGGCGGCGTCAGCGTCGGCGACGACCTTGTGGTGGTTCCAGCGCAGCGCGAGCGACTGCGGCGCAACAGTACGAGAAAAAGGCGCGTGAGCGGCGGGCGTCTGCGAGCACTCGTGAGCAGCGTGACGAGCAGCGCACCTGCGCGAAGCCGCGTTGCTGCTGCACGCGCAGTGCTGCGGAACGGAGACGCAGCGAGAGCATGAGTTGCGACTGGCGAGAGACGACTGGCGGCTGGGAGGCGGCGTGTTTCGGAATGAGCTGCTGGTGCCACGTTGAACTCTCCGCTGATGGCAGTGATTGATTAGACGGCGTCTGAAGGTGAAGACCTCGCCAGAGGTGGACGAACAGCAACAGAAGCGAGATTCCAACAGATGTCGATCTCCCCAGTGCAAATTAGTCGACAAAGTACATCGAAAGTGGACATTTGCAGGTCGCTAGGGGTTAACACTGACGAGCATGTGTTGGCTGCGGTGGTTGTTGCCACCAGATGACGGTCTTCACTGTCGCTGTATACCTCTACAATAGCGCAGGCTGGTGTAATGTTCAGCAGCAACAACAGCAGCAGCAATGACGGCCGCCGCCGCCATGAACTGCCGCCACGAGCACCTCCACATTAAAGTCCCAGACTCGTATCTAACCGAATTGGTGTGGTCGTTCAGTTAATGTACCTCGGCTGTACCCTTCCGACCGGCACACTGATCCAATCAGAACGCTCACTTCTGGCTATTCCCAACAGGAAGCATGGACGCCGTCTCCACGCCACCAGCGCTGCCACCGCCGCCGCGAGCAGACGAGGCGGCTGCCAACGTCGCCGGCACGCCGCCGCCCCCAGAAGCCGACGTGCCGGTGATGGCGCCGAGCGTGGCGGACATCAAGCGCCTCAAGCACCGCGAGTACGTCAAGCGCTCGTACAACAAGAAGATTGTACGTGCACGCTCTTGAGAACCAGCAGTAGGAAGCATGCTGGGCTTCCGGCCGAGGCTGACAGGTCCACTTGGCAGAGCACGATCGAGGCGCTCAAAACAGAGCTCGCGACACTTGAGACGCAGTACGCGGAGCTGCTCTCGGCCAGAGACGCAAGCGGCGGCGACGAGTCGTCCTCGCTGCTGCGCAGGTACAAGCAGCTTGCGGCCGTGAAGAGCCGTCTGCGCAGCGAGAACGACGCGCTCTACCAGCGCAACGCCAGTCGCATGAAGGCCGAGGGTCGCGTGCACCAGCTGCTGCGCACGGAAGCGCAGCTGCCGCGCGCGGTGCCGGCCTTCCGCTTCCGGCCGCTGCCTGCCGCCGCGTACTCGCAGGTGATCGTCGAGGCGCGCGACGACATCCTGCGCTTCATGTACGCGCCGGGCAAGCTGAGCACCGGCGCGTGCGTCTTTGGGTGGACCGACCAGCGCCAGGTGCGGGGAGAGGAGCTCAAGTTCGCGCTCGAGAAGCGGTTTGCGAGCCTCTCTGCGTTCGAGCTGCTGCAACGCAGCTGGCGAATCTTCTCGTCGCCCGAGCTCTTCCCGCAAGTCTACACGCCGTCGCTCCACGTGCGCTTTCACGAGCTGCAGCGCGTGAACGCCGACACCGTGCTCTTCTACCGCACAATCGATGCCGAAGGCTCGAGCCTGCGTGTCAAGGTCCTGTTCGTGCTCGCGCGGCTCAAGATCGACGAGGGCTACATGCTGCTCTTCCGTTCGATCGACCACACGCGGCTGCACTTCGCCGAGGACGAGATCTATGCGACGCTCGAGGAGGCGCAGGCGCTCGTGGCGAACGGCGGGCGCCCGCGCCAGGAGCTCTGGGTCGACAAGTACATCTGGGTGCTCTTCCGCGAGAGTGCTGACGACGGCGGCTGCGTTTTCCACTTCGGTGGCTCCACGACCACCACCCTCTGGCTCCGCGAGGTGCTCTTCATCGCCCTGCGCTGGGAGAGCCTCGCGGTCGGCCCGCAGATCACGCTCACCATGTAACCAGTAACCGCTACTACTTTACTTTCTCGCCTTCGCCGTCTCACTGCTCTCCCTAAACGTCTCACGCCACAGGCCACAGGGGGTGGCTGACTATATGAAGAGCTAGCTCACTGACACTCACGTGAGCGAGAAGAGCGGCCCGACGGCCTTGGCCTCCCACCGCAGCGCCAGCAGCAGCACCTCGAGCATCCAGAACTGCGCGTTCTCGCGCGACGTGTGCGGCATGTTGCCGCCGAACTCGAAGCGCACGGCGCCGCTGTCGGTGGCCTCGAAGTGTGTCCACGCGAACATGTCGAGCCACACGACCGACGCGTCGGTAGTGCCGTCCACGTCGGCCATCGGGTCGTAGTCTTCGTCGGGGATGTGCTGCTGCACATTGTGCTTGTGGCGGTCGAGCGCCCGGAAGATCGTCATATACCCGTCGTCCACTTGAAAGCGCGACGCCAGCAGCAGCGTCTTGAGCAGTATGCGCTGCCCCCTGCGCCGCAGCACGCGGAGGAGCACGACGTTGTCGGAATTCACCCGCTGCACGACGTGGATCCGCGCAGCGACCGCGGCCTCCGAGTGCAGCTCCCGATACCCCTCGGTGCTCGTCATGATCTCCCAGCCGCGGCGCCAGAGTCTGCATGCCGACGCCGACGGGAACGTCTTGCCGATCGAATACTGGAGCAGACTACCACCCGCGCGGAAGCGATATCGATGCATCCAGCCGAAGACCTCGGAGCCAAGTGAAAGCGTGTCCTTGCTGCGCAAAAAGCCCAGCGCGCTTGTGTACGCGGTGTGGATGACGTCGGCGCACTGCTGCTCGCTCAGCGGTGTGATGGTCATGTACGGCATCGCCGCCACCGCATCAGGATGGTCGCGGTCGAGCGCGTGTGCCTCGCGCGCCAACAGCGCGTGGACGTGCTCGTGGTCGCGCGCGAGCTGCTGCAGCGCGTGGTTCTCGCGCTCGAGCTCCTCGCGCACAGCCGTCAGGCGCGCGTACATGTCACGCAGCGCGGTGGCGTTGTCGCCCTCCCGCGGTGGTGCGGCGCTCGCTCGAATCTTCCGGAGCGCACGACACTGCGCGTCCAGCTCACGCTCATGAGCACGCAGCGCCTGCAGCGCGTTCTGCATGTATAGAGCGAGAGCGAGATAGAGCGGAAGCAGAGAGACAGAGAGAACCGGGGATGAGACGAGCGCGCGGCGGCGACGGCGACGGCGAAGGAAGAGGCGAGCGGAGAAGAAGGTGACGCACGAGTTTTTGGTGGTACGCGCGCTTGACGAGCACGCGGTGGCGTGCACGGCGCTCGTCGGCGGCGCTGCTGGCGACTGTGGCCGCTGTCACACTGGCGCTGTTGGGGACGACGGCGCTGGTGGCATCGGCCGGCGTGAGCTCCGGCGCCATCGTCACGACGAGAAGTGAGCTTCTGGCTGGTTTGTCTCGCTGTTATTAACGAGAGTGTGTGTCGATTATGGAACCTCACCGAGTCGGTGACGAAAGTTAGTCAAATCGAGTGACTGGTTGGTGGCGAATACCCGCTGCTGCCACCAGCCGAAGTCTGATTCACTTTTTTGAGTACCGGTACAAACTGAGCCAGCGAAGCCAGCATGACGCTCGCTCTCTCTCTTGGCGTCCGCCCGCCTGCCCACCGAGGTGCTCATTCCTCGACATGGCGGACATTGCGCGCGCCAGAGCCAAGAACAGCGCCAAGCAGCGCCGCCACTACCACCGCAAGCAGGTCGGTCAATGAATGCGCTTGACACATTTCGGCAGACGAACGAACACCAAAACAGACTCAACTGACTGGCAAACGGACTGACTGACTGGACACCAGGAGCTGACAAAGACGACGCTGCCGGCGGAGAAAGCGGCGCTTGAGCAGCAACTGGCAGCGCTCTTCGCTCGCACCAGCAGACTCAACAGCGCTGCGCTCGCCAAGCAGAAACTGCTGATGCTCGGTGACGATGAGTTCCCATGTGCACGGCGATTGTCTCGCGAAGGCAAATTGACGGAGATCCACCGCCTCAAGCTACTGCAAGTCGTGTTGCTGGACCAAAAGCGCGCGAAGGAGCTGCAGCTTCACAAGATGCAAGAGCAGCAGCGCGCGATCCAAAGCCTGCTGGCGAGCGAGCAGCTGCTGCGCAAATGCGAGTTTCTTCGTGCCAGGTCGCTCATCGAGATCTTTCAGCTGAGACGCTCGTGGCGCTTCGCCCCGTCCGCTCGTAGCAGCGCATTGCACGGCTGGCAGGAGACGCGCGTCGTAGAGAACGACACCTTCCGCTGGTCGATGCAGAAGGTGGTGAAAATGCGCTGTCCCCGCGTCTTGGCTCTGAAAACATGGAAGATCTGCGCGAATCCGGAGCGGTGGGTGAAGCTCTTCTCAACCGATACGGAGGTGCGCTGCCGTGTGGTTGAGCACGTGGACGCCTCGAACGTGCTCATGCTACAGCAATATCGCGATCGCGAGCGTGGTGGCGAGCGTTCGGGTTACGAGGGGTGGAAGAAGACGCTGGTGCTTGTGACATGCGCCACCACAGATGCTGGCGCACTTGTCGTGATCGTGCGTGGGGTGCCGAGCGATCGCGTGTTCGCACCGATGGAAGGCGAAGCGCAGGATGACACGCTATCGAGAGACAACGTTTGGACAGATCTCTTCTGCTCGTACGTGCGCCTTTAAGTGAGAGTGATCGTCCATGCGATGAACGTCGTGGTCAATCGCCGCTTGTATGAGCAGGGTGGAGATCGAGGCAGTCGAAGATTCGCCTGGAGACGCGCGGTGCACGTTCTCCGGCGTGATGCCGACCCTCCGCTGTAGATCCACCGAGCAGCTCTGGTTGCGCGAAGCGGTCACGCTCGCAGTCAACTGGGAGGCGGCGGTGGCGGTCGACGCGCGAGAAAGCCAGTGGGGAGGCGGAGCGGGCGAGGCATGAGGCTCGCGAAGGGGAAGGCACTGCTGTGGTGTCTCCAGTTGGCGAGCGTGACTAACACGAGCGAGAAGGAGGAGCTGTCTCTTCATAGTACTAGTATTTAGTGAGTGTATACACTGTGCGCGATAACGGACCTCGGATGAAGACACATGTTTCTCAATGTGACGAACGCCGTTTGAAGCTCACGTCGCAAAGCAAGCCAGCGCCAGGGATCTGCTGGTGTCATTCCGCCACACCAGCGCTCACGAGATCTTCAAGTGAAGCGTCGAGACGGCCGCTGCAGGCATCCACGGATGTGTTATCTGGAACCGGACGGCGCACGAGCACTAAGACATCGCTTCGCGTCGCCGAGGTGAGATCTGCGATACCACTACAAAATGACAACAGACTATCGGCAGGGAATGGCAACGAGCGAAAATGCTTTCGGTCCCCGGTTTCTGTTGCATCCAGACACTGCCACTAACTATGCGTTTGCGCTCGAAGCTTACAAGATGGACGATGGCTGCACAACTGGTGAATTCGCGAACTGGTCTACTTGCTGCCGGTGACGTCGCCGCCGCTGCTTCCTGCTCGTGCATGGGGTCCAATATCCTGCGCCATTCACTCGCGCGCCCCAAGAGCTCACTCGGTGATTCACCATGGACCACTCGTCCCCCGCACTCGGCGATAGCTACTGGAGCACAACGGCGCAGCTACTCGCCGCCGACGCTGCCGACAGTGACGAAGAGCTCGTGCGCGCGCTGACCTCCGAAGGCAGCAGCGACGCCGAACTCGTGACATCGGCCGTATCATCTCCAGCTGGACGTCTACTCGCTGATGCGGACGCACAAACTTCGCCACCGACGACGAAGCGGACCCTCGTGCAGGAGCAAGCGCGACGCATGCGCGACCGCCTCAAAGTGCGACGACTCTACTATCGCAAGCTGGTGAGCGCTCGCTGTCTCTGTACCACCCGCTATTGGTACTTGCGCTGACGAACAGTAACGAACGCTCATCTCAGGATCGACTGAAGGAACTGCGCGCGCAAGTGAGCTCTCTGGAGGAGCAGCTCGAGACGCATCAACTATCCCAGCAGCTCTTGGCACCGCCCGACGGCGCCTGCAAGAAGCCAGAAACTGGCACCGCCAACGTACTGCAGGAGCTCGTGAACACGCGGCAACAGCTGCAGTACGAGAACGAATACTTGCGCCGCGCCGTGGAGCGTTTCGTGCGCTGTGTGCACTCGGTCTCGGTGAAGCTCATGGAGTTACACGAGCCGCCCGCCGCGGCGCTCAGCGTCCGGGCGATGACACACCAAGAGTGCGTGGACATGCAGTGCCGCGCGCTCGACGAGATGCGTGCGTTCGAGCTCGGCCGCGCGCAGCTCCAGGAAGTCGGCGCCACTTGTGGCTGGGAAAGCTCCCAGCTGGTCCACGACGGTGTGTGCAAGTTCCATTTGGAGAAGCGCGTGCCGAACGCCAGCGCTGAGCGCGTGGCGGAGCTCACGTGGGGGCTGCTGAGCACCCCGGTGCGCTTTGCCAGACTCTACTCGCTCGCAGTCGAAATGAAGTGCCACTTGCTGCAAGTCATCGACGCAGACAACGTCGTCATGCTCCACGAGCACCGCACGATGAACCCGGCGGAGACACGCGATATGGTGACTCGCGCAGTTGTGCTGCTCTCGCGCGTGAAGACCGCGGCGGGCTACTCGATCACGCTCACGAGTCTCGAGCGCGACAAGTTCGTGCTTGAAGATCTCTCGCTGCGCGAACAACTGCAGGACGCTGTGGTCTGGAACGAGGTCTTCTGGTGGCTCCAGTACGCGGATGCACCAACGTGCGGCGGCGAAGGCGATACTACCGGCGAGGTGACCAGCTGCTGCGCGTGCACGTTCGCCGGCGCGTCGTCAGCCATCGGCGAGAGCATCAACTTCTGGATGACTGAGTTCGTGCAGCTCGCTGTGCGTTGGGAGGCCGAGGTCTTTGGGTCGGCGTCGTACGTGCTCCCGAGCGACGACGGCGAGTAGAGCGGAACCGCCGACGGCGCTAGCGACAGTGTAAGTGGAGAGGAGCAAGTATGGGCGAGTGTCTTTGACGTGCCATACAACTCGTGCATAGCGCACAAGAACCTCAGTGCTCTCCATTTCAACAAAGACTGCACACCATCCACCACTGTCCTGAACGCTACATACTGCGGTGCTTCTTAACAGCACAACTCGCAGTGTTCAGCATACGACAAAGAGCTCAGATCTGTGAAACCCACTTAAGACGCGGGGAGCACGACCTGCGGCCCCACGACCTGCGCCTCGCAGCGCAGCGCGATAAGCAGTGTCTCGAGTACCCACCAGCTCGTGTCCACGAGCTTCGTGCCCTCCACGACGCCGCCGTAGTCGTTGCGGCAGTGCTCGCCGAACTCGCCAACGGCTTCGAAGACGCCCCATGTGAACGTGTCCATCCAGATCTTCTCCTTCTGCGGCTCGAGCTTGGAGCGGCCGCGGCGGTCGCGCGTGCCGCCGTTTTCGCTCCCGCTTCTCAGGTACCGGTTCGGATCGAGCCCGCGGAAGAGGATCATGCAGCCACGGTCGTCGCCAAGGTCCACGCGGGTCGCGAGCACGAGTGCGTGGATGCGCATGTCGGTTCGCCCGCGCTCGAGCGTGTGGTAGTACACTACCGCGTCCGCGCTCACACGCTGCACGAGCTGGAAGGACACGTCGACGTTCGGCGAGTACGTCTGCTCGAGCAGCGCGGGTGTTGAGAGTACGCGCCATGTGCGCGCCGAGAGGTCCGCCATCGAGTGACCGTGGAAGGTCTTGTCGAGCGAGAACATGAGCTTCCCGTTCTTTACAGTTTTGTATCGGTCCTGCCAGCCGAAGATGCTCGCGCCGGTCGAGTGCAGCGACTTGCTCTGGCGAAAGCGCAGGATCTCCTCGTATGCGGCGCCGGCGATCGCGAGACATTCGTCAGGCGAGAGCGGCAGCATCGTCACGCTCGCGTGCCGCCGCTTGTGCGCATGCGCCTGCATGGCCAGCGTGATGGCCTTCGTCTCTGCGAGGTAGAGCTGCGCCGTCTGCTTCTCCATGGCCAGGTACTGCGCTTCGAGGCGTCGGAACTCCGCGTTCTCCCGCTGCAGTGCGCGCTTCACGAGCATCAGGTGCGTGTACGCGTCGTGCAGTCGGCGCAGCGGCGTCGCGGGCGGCGCATCGGCCAGCGTGGGAGTCGCGGCAGCCGCATGGCGCGCGGCGAGCAGCGTGTCGTACTCGGCTTCAATGCTCTCCGCCTGCGCCCGCAGCTCATTGAGCGTGTTCTGCAGCAGTCGGAAGAGCTCGCGTTAGCGCGTTCGAGTTCGTGGGCGTCACCTTTCCCCGTGTAGACATTCCAAGCCGCGTGTGCACGCACGATCTTCTTGTAGTAGCAGCGTTTGACGATGAGCCGGTTGCGCGCGCGCTGCTCTGCCACGGACACTGCGCGCTTTGAAGCAGCAGCCACTGCTGGTGGTGCTGACTCACCGGGTGACGCTACTGAGGCTGCTGCTGCTGCTGCTGGATTGGACGTGGAGCCGGGAATTTGATCCCCGAAGGCCAAATCGAGGCCGGAGAAGTCGAGTTTGAGCTGCGACGGGAAGTCGACGAGCGCCAGCGGCTCCAGGTCGGTGGTCGTGAGCTCGAAATCGGCGGCCGCGACGTCCATTACGACCCAGAGCTGCCTGATGGCGCAGAGATGACGGTGTTGGTGCTCGTGCTGATCTGCCAAGCTGGTCATGTGGCCAATCAGCGTAACCATCGACTTGGTTAACCCTGGGTATGCATACGGCATCTTTGCATTGGAAGTCATACATCTAGAAAGGTCTGAACCTCCTAAATACATATATATAGTAAAATCATGATGATAGGCTCATCTCACCCAAAATGAAGGCGCTGTTGTCTCCACTGAAACCTCTTCATAAGCATACTCTGTATAAACATAACATCAAACACACTGAACTTATTCCGCTAGTGTTAAGAGATCGGACAGCTGATGGCCAAATGCTCGACAGCACTCGGATCGCGGATCTGCCGTGGCAGCCTGAGTGCATGCATCTGATCTTCTCGCTCGTGCGTATCTCCACGTACGAGCACGAAGCACATCAACACCAGCACGCGCATGCCGCGGCGGTTCCCATGGCCATACAGATCGTCACCACAGTAGCAGCAGCAATTCATATCCATCACCCAAAAGAACTCGGAGCTCCCGATTCGACTTGCGCTTCCTTGCGATCATCCAGCACTCGGACGCGATTCGCATGGCAACCGCGTTCGACACTTGCGCGCAGCTTTTTGAACGATGCTGAGCGTCCAACAAGCGGATGCTGTCTGTTCACTCGCTCGATCTGCGAGTGAAAATCCACTCGTCGAGCCAGTGGTGGTATCGCGACGTAATGCGCGACACGGTCCAACTTGAAGCTCTCGACAGCAAGTACACTCTCGTCGCTCACCAGGTGTACAGCAAAGCTCCAGGTAACACGAGGCGTTTGGTGTTGTCAGCAGCGATATCGCTATCACACGAGGCTGCGACAGCGAGTTGTCCTCGTGGGTCGATCTGCTTCAAGTGGAGCTCCAGCCTCCTCGTCCTTCTCGCATGGACACGACGCGGAGCAGCACCTCGACTCTTGTAGTCGACGCGACGCGCTACTCACAGGCGTGTGAAATGGGAGGATATCGTCCCTCCGCGTGCTTGCTTGCTCGAGTGCGAGAGCTTACGCGCTGCTTGCTTGTTTCTCGCTCGCTCGCAACTCTTTTCGCGTCCCCTGCGTTACACATGGGAGGCGCTCATGTCACTCCGGTCACTCGCGCATTACACCACGGTCAGGAGCCCGGTTGTCTCTTGTGAACGCTTGCAAGCAAGTGGCGCTCTACAACGTGTGCTGTGTGTTGCATGGACCTGCTGCTGGCAGCCATCGATTGCTTCAAGCGATCTTTCTCAAGTGGGTGGGATCGATGTGCTATCCGCGCGCTGTGCACGCAACGTAACGCAACGCGGCGGCGGAACGGCGATCTGTTGAAAGAAGACCACAATGAGAAACACGAGTGAGCAGCTCAAGTGGGGCATCAATGAACGGACACCACGGCACGAGTCTGTGCGGCTGTGCTTGTGCACCGCGTGTCAAACGACTCGATAATGCTGTGTCCTTGGTCGAGTATAGCTACCAAGTGAGAGCCGCATTCAGGACGCTACTGGAGATGCTAACGTTACGGGATACCTCCTGTCGCTGCTGCTGGTAGATACACACAAAACACAGCACAGCTCCTTTGCAAGATCGGACCCGATCTTCCTTCTGATCCTGTGCGTCTCGGAAGTGACCAGCTTGGCTGGGTCTCCCCACACATCCATGCGCTTGATCTGCGGTCTCTCTGCACCAAGAGAGCTTGACACGGAGCACACGAAGTTGTCAACGCCAGCGTCGGCGATGGCCAACGGACGAGCGCGACATGCCACGGGGCGCCTTTCGTTCAAGCGAGGCGCAGATGTGAGGTTGTCGCTTTGCTGTATGTAATGTGAGGCAGTGCTTGTCCCGGTTCACTTCATCCCCGATACAGAAGTGCTTGAGCTGTCCATCACTCAGCGAAAGGCTCGTAGCAATAGTGAATGCTTATCCGCCAGCCATGCGCACACACGCACCGAGCGAGAGAATTCGCCAAGCAAACTGAAGCGAGGCAGACTTGAAGGTGGCGGTGGCGCGGCTGTCGCGTGTTCGTCGCAGCAATACGATCGAAAGCTTTGGCAAAGGGTTCGAGTTCGCTGGTTGTGGTGTCGTAGGCTCCTTTCTCGAACTTCTCGGACGTGATCTCGTGCTCGCCGCGTGAACATGAGCGTGCAGCAAGCTCCAGGCACAGCCAGTCAGCCAGACAGGGCCGCCCGCGTAGCACGCGCGTCCGAACCACCTGGCGGTCCGGTCCAATGCGCCAAACCGGCCGACAACCAGGCAGCTCTGGCTCAATCGCACTTCGACTGAAGGCAAAGTCGGCGTCCCACTCTCCGCGACGCGACAGCGACCGAGCGACCGAGTGAGCGAGCTTGGACAGGTACTGTAGCATGCACTCTTGTGACTCACACGGCTCTCGGATGATTGCTCCAGGATCTTGTCCTCTCGGCGCTCCAGCCAGTGACAGTCAGTCCCGAGCCGTGTACTGACGTTGACATAGCCGCCACTGTCGGAAGGTTGCGGACCTCTTGAATCTGCGAAGCCATCCCCGCTGCCAGCGAAGGCGTCGGAGACAGCACCCGACACCAGCCGGCAGATCCTCACAATCCAATCTCCCAAGTGAGATACAAGTCGCGACCCAGCTCCAGTCTCCGCCGCGCACCCATACCATTCTGGTATACGGTCGATCTGCAGCTTCACTCGCAGACGTCCACCCCCATTGCAGCACGCAATACACCTCCGCGCTCACCCTCATCGCGGCCATCTCCACGCCTCACACGCCCACCATATACATCAAGCAGCGAGCATCCCAAACGCCCCAAGCATCACTCCATATCAACACACTTCAGCCCAGCAGCCCCAGCCACACAACACCAGGAACCATGATGCGGATCTCCGACCTCCTCAACAGCGGCGACCACAGCGACGAAGAAGAAGTCGCGCAGATCATCGATGCGCAGTACCGCGACGAGCCCGCCAAGCTTCGCCGCGCTGCCTCCGCGACTCAATACGACGAGGTGCACCCGCGCCATGGATTTGACGATGACGTGTCCTCCGGAGCCGACGACACAGGCCGCTTGAGTGAGACCACCTCGTACGCATCCTCGCTCCTCGACGCGCTATCCTTGCGGTTCGTCGTCAATAATGCTGCTCTCCTCGTTGCGCTTGAAGGTGTGCATGGAGTTCTGATGGTGTCTGCGTCTGGTTTGTGTCTTCCAGAAGCATGGCCAAGCTCAACTCGAAGCGCTCGCCGACGGCGCTCAACGCGAGCTCGTCGCCGAACCAGCGCCGCTTCCTCGACATCCAGAGCCTCACGAACCCCGAAGGCGCAGACGAGATGAAGCAAGAGGAGAGCACCGCCGCCAAGTCCGACCAGCCGCCGTCGAAGAAGCGCAGCACGCGTTCTCTTTTCCCCGCCGCAACGGACTCCGACCGACGAGCGAAGCAGCGGATGATCGTCAAGCGGTGCTACTACAAGAAAATCGTATGTTCCTCTTGCTACTGCTGCTAGCTCCTGCTCGTGGAGATCTGTGCACGGATGCTTACAGTGCTGCGGGGATGTCGCGTTTCACAGGACACGATCAAGACCCTGCGAGAGGAAGTGGAAGGACTCGAGAAGCAGTTCCATGCCGCGATGCAGACTCGGAAGCAGTACAACGAGCAGCTCGCAGCGGCGCGAGAGAGAGTCGAGGACGCGGATGACGGCATCAAGTTGAGCGAGTTGTACATGCAGAGCTTGACCGCGAAGGAGGCGCTGCGAAAGGAGAACCGGCGCCTGCGCCGTCTCGCGGACGAGTACTACATGAAGAACCAGGGACGGCTCCGGATCCTACTCGATTCAGACAAGAAGGTGCGCTCGCAGCTCAGCGCACTCCACGTACTCACATATCCATGGCCGCTCACTAACTCGCACGCATCTGCTGATGGCACGTTCAGGGCATCATGTTGTTCACACCGGCACTGGACAACTAGCGGCTGCGGATCACTCGAGAATCCAGCGGCGCACGTACAAGAGCAGCACACAAGACGGAGAGAGGGGGACTGCCTTCCTCGAGAGCGAGAGGAAGAGGGAGCCCACTTGACAGCAGCGGTACGAGCGACGCGGCCCGTATGTATGGGGGCACAGAGGAAGACATGGGTCGAGCAAGGAAACCGGAGCTCGTTCGACGAGAAGCAGCTTGTGGATATTCGGTCTCGATCTTCGCGCGCAGCCGAAGTGTTCGCTGGATCCAGGTGGCCAGCCGAGATGGCTGCACTTGGCTTCCTTTAATTTTATGAGCGGAAGTGTCCACATAAATGATCAAATACATGGGCAAAATGACACTCCATTGGCTCAGTTCTCGAAGCGACGTGCTGGTGTGTCTACCAAGTTACGCAGGACAATTCGAAAAAGAATGCAGAAAAGCAGCCGTGTTCTACGAATACACTTGGTGGCCAATACTTTTGTGAGCGGAGGCAATCACAAAAGTCTTTGTATCATTGATTTAACTAAGCAAAGCTCAAAGAAGTTTCTCACTTGACTTCACTATATGTTGGAACTGAGGCGGAACGAAATTAGAACGCGCCATCTCGACAGCTGGTTATGGAGGTCTCCATACAAAACCACAGTGAAGTATGAACCACCTGCCCCTGCAGCACGATGCATCTACTCTGACTTGCAAACGATATGACAAGAACCCAAGAAGGTGGTGGCGACACGATGGCTCTCGCTCTTCTCCTTGAGCCCTCGAGCGATTCCACATAGTCTCCGATGAGCAAGCAACGCAAATCGCGACCTACCCTGTGAGCTGCGAGCAAGCGATCGATCGAGATGGAGCCGGACGTCTGGCTCGCTCGTGGTGACGGGTACTTCACGATGAGTGGAGTATCAGTGCCTTGTGCACATGCTGCTCGTGCACTCATGCCGTACGTGTACATCTAGCCTTCCATCCTCCTCTGTGAGACACTGCCAAAAGCGCCCAGGATTCCGACGAGTTGTTCGCACTGACTCGCTACTCGCGGCGTTAACGCTTCAAGGTCGTGGTCCGAGTTGAGTCTGCTCCTCCTCCGAGCTATCGTGTTGTCGGAGTGACGATACGAGAGCCGATCGTTCGCTTCAAGCACTGATCTGAGCTCCATCCGAGTTTCTCAAGTCGAGAGTGACACCGTCGCGGCCGAGTCAGTGCGGCCATTAGCTTCGCAGCTCAGATTGTCGACCCACTGTGCATAAGATGTCACGGACAGCATTGTTGCGACCAACCTCTTTGTGGAGCTGATGCGTGCTGTGGTGGAAAGCGTTCGCAGTCCGCGAGTTCGATTGAGAAGGATGGTCTACGATCACCGCTTCAGATCATGAAGCGCAGTTCTGGAACTAAGCTGAAATCAAGTGTTGGCAGATGCCTGTGGAGCAGTCGACAGTCGACAGACTCGTATCACTGCGGATAAACCGCACGCGTCGCTCGCGCCACCTTCGTCGTTCGCCAAGTCTGGTCCTGAGAACACTTTTTACATGGTGAGCGAGTAAACTTGTGCTTGGTGATGGATGTGACGGCGACAGCGCCAAGATCGCGACTCGGTGCAGGTTTTGCACCTTGGTGCCCCAGCGGACCAGTTCTTGCATGACTTCCGAGTGCCTTGCGCCACTCACATATCAAGATGTATCCGACGGGAATCTGAGCCACAGGCGGCGTCTCAAAGCAGTCAGCGTGTCACTCGGACGCTACTCCTACTCGTCGCGGCATCAGTGCGATTTGAGGCTGGTCCGCCCCGTGACATTCTGAGCCACGGATGTGCGTCGCACGTGCCGTCACACCCACCACTTCTGAACATGATGAAAGCGCGACGGCCGCGATGGCCCGAGCTACTGAAGACCCGGAAGCAGACTCCGTAGAGGTCGCTCATATGCGTCCGATACCACGCCTCGCATCCACCCGTCGAGACTACCGGCGAGCATCTCGAGTTGTTCACATGAATCCGATCGCTCGCTTGTGCCTCAGACGCGAATTCGATTCGATGGAGACAGCAGTAGACCCGGTTGTCGAGGAGAGGCGTCAGCGCCAGCGTCAACACGCCAAGCGAAGCTACTACAAGCGCGCCGTGCGTTTTTCGATTGAGCTGCCAGAGTCGTGCTCTAGCACTTCGCATGATTTGACGTATTCGTGCTCTTCGATATCCTGTCTCCAGAAAGCCATGGCTGCGCTGAAGGCGGAGCGCGAGCTGCTCGAGCAGCAGTACCGCCAAGCTCTCGCTGATGCTGATGCTGCTGATGCGGCTAAGAGTCCTACTGCAGCGGACAGCGCGATCTCCCATTTGCGCTTGCAAGAGACTGGGGCGCAGAGTGTGAGCGAGCTGGCGGAGCGCTTTATGGAGCTCTCGGTTGCGCGCGACGAGCTTCGACGGGAGAACCAAGGGCTTAAGAACGCGGTGGCGCGCTACTTTACGATGCAGCGGAAGGTGCTGCAGAGCATCGATGACCTTGACGTAGGTCTATCGACGCATTTGTGCTTACGAGAGCGAGCGCACATTGTCGAGCACGACATCATTCGTCATTGACTAACCTTCTCTCCGACAAACTGCCATTGGTTGTCTGCATGCAGAACGAATGCGATCTGCAAGTCCACCAACTCATCACGAACGACAGAGAACTGCTCTCGCCGAGCACACTTGCGCAGCATCTTGAGCGCGTGACGCTGACGAAGCCACTGACATCTCCAGAATGTGCTGAGCTGAACCGCAAGGCGTGTGACGAGATGCAAGCACTTCGGAGTTCCTGCAACCGCAATGGCAGTGGCGTCTCGGAGGGCACGAGTCTGTGCGGTTGGCAAGAGTATCGCAACTCGTCCAGCGGCCGGGTCCGGTTTTCGATAGAGAAACTCTTTCCGGCACACTCCGTCACCGAACTGTCAAGCAAGACATGGGACATCGCGAGTTCCGCGACTCAGTTCCAGGAACTGTACTCCGCCAACATCGGGATCCAGATCGATGTGCTTCAGCGCGTGGATGCCGACAATGTGCTGATCTACCGAACCACCCAATTGCCCAACAGTACGAGAGCAAGCAAGGCATTGCTGCTCATCTCGCGGATCAACTGTACTCAGGGGACCGGTGTGCTTGTGCGCAGCGTTGAGAGGACACGCGTTCAGCCTGTAGACCCGAGCGGCGCGTGGTTCGACGACGAGATTCCCGGCTCCTGGACGGACACTTTTCTGTGGTCGTTGTTCAAGGAGGTCGGCGAACGGCGGGAGCAATGTACGGTCGAGATCGGCGGGGTCGTTGCGACGACGATGGCAACCGAATTCTGGATGCTCGAAGCACTGCTCATGAGCCTGCGCTGGGAGACTCGCGTCATCGGACCGGTGTTCACCGCTGTGTAGGACGAAGGGCTCAATCATACATCCCAGTTCATGGTCGCACATGCGACGACAAGCTCGCTCGCCACGCCCGCGTTGCGATATCGTCCTACGCAACGCTGAAAGCTAGCCACACAAGGCAGCTCTTGAAGCGTAAGAGATACGAAGTACGAGAGTAGCTCTACCACACAGAGTTCGTTTTCCGCTACAATGAAACTCGGCTTGTTGCCACCGAACTCGATTCCGTAGCTTTGGAGCTAGCAGGTCTTACCTAACGCGCACTTCCCAGTACTCATAGTACGAATCGAGCGAGCACAATACGACCAAGTGTCGACCGTCATTTGCACGCGCGAGTGCTGGAAGAACGTCCCGCGCCGAGCCTTCAGCGTATGCGTGCGGAGCAAGCGGCAGAAGAGCGTGTTGTTCGCATTTACGCGCTGCAAGAAGCAAGCAGAGCGCACGACGCACAAGATAGTCCATTTGACGCAGTTGGGAGCAGCATATACCCACGTGCACCTGGTGAGTGACGAAGTACGCGGCTTTGTCGCGCGCGTTGATGTGCTGGCGGGCATTCTCCTCGAGCGCGGCGTTCTGGCCGCGCATCTGCTCCTGCAGCACCGCTGCCTCGCGATAGAACGCGCGGACGCAAAAGGAGCCTTCGCAGCGCCTGGTGGCTGCGTCACGTTCGTCATCCGCGGACGCTGTTACCGTCTCCTGCTGTTGCTGCGTGAGGAGCACATCGTATTGTTCCGCTAGTCGCACAATCTCCTGCTTGAGTTGGGTCTTGAGCTGCTGCGAGCGCCAGTGAGTCAGATTTAAGTGCAGGCTCTGCTGCCAGCGTGTGCGGCACGCTCTTTCTTCTTCAGCAGGGTGGCATTACGGGAGCAAAATGCTTCGCGAAAGGCGCCGGTGTCAGTTTCGACAATCAAGAGTTCGTCGGAGCAGTAGCAGCTCTCGTCGATGGTGCAGTCCAGACCTTGTTCATCATTGTTGCGGTGGAGACACCATTGGTTTCCTTCGTTTTTATCACTGCGATGTTTGTTTTAGAGGAAAACAATTGTAAACACAAAGCGAAGGAGACCCGAGTGGATTTGTCCATACAAACGACAGCTGAACATTCGCTCGCAAATTGTTGCGAAACGATTGGCTGTAGAGAAAACGTTTGATGCGCATCAAAATCGAGGATGAACCGCGTGAATGCATTTCATCGGCCAATTCGCCATCGACCACCAAGCAGCAGTAACAGCAGCATGAGCGCCCTCCCGACTCGCAGCCAGCTGGACCTGGACGACGCCGCTGCCAAGAAGCAGGCGCTGCAGCGCGTGCGCGACGTCATTCCCGTGGTGCCATTCAAGGGCGTCGACGCGTTCTTCGACATCGGCGGGCTGCTCGGGCACCCGGCAGAGCTCCAGCTGTGCCTCGACCTGCTGGCGCACGCCGTGGCGCCGCTCGCCGCTTCGATCGACAGCATCGGCTGCTTCGACGCGCGCGGCTTCCTCTTCGGCCCGTACCTCGGCGCGCTCTTCCAGAAAAAGGTCTTCATGCTGCGCAAGCCCGACAAGATGCCGAGCGTGAGCGACACGATCGAGTACTTCAAGGAGTACAAGGGCGACAACGCCACGGGCGGCGACCACCTCAGTATCCAGTCGCACGCCGTGACCAAGGGCGATCGCGTGCTGCTCGTTGACGACCTGCTTGCCACGGGCGGCACGGTCGAGGCCGGCATCCGCCTCGTGCAGCAGGCGGGCGGCGTCGTGGCGGCCAGCATCTTCGTCGTCGAGATCAGTGTCATCGGTGGCCGCGCACGCGCGCTCAAGGCCGCGCCCGAGTCGCGTGTCATCTCGCTGCTCACGGAGAAGGACTTTTAGGCGCTGGCCGAGAGCTCGCTCCCTTGCGGAGGCGGAACGGCACATGACGCAAAATGTAGACTTTTCTTGTTGTGCAAGTGCGTCTGTGCGCGTCGCAGGAGCTGCGTTAGTCAGCACCTGTGAAGTGCCTCTATACGCAGTGCCTGGGACGCACGATGGAAGGGATCCGTTGGCGATGCGGCGAAGAATCCATCGACTGCGGCCAAGGTCGCAGACACGCGCACAAGTTTCCTGGTCCCTTGCTTTGCGTATGCGTATGCGAGACTCACGGCTCGCCTCCAAGGTGTCGGTCTGAAGCACGTCCCCAACCAATGCAAGGGGAATCGGAGGTGGCGGTGACAATTATTTGGCAAGCGAGGACTTGCAGCAGCGTCCAACAGATGCGGAGGGCAGGCAGGCCCTCCTTCACTGAATGCTTGCTGCCTCCACCAACGTGTCGCTCAGCTCCTATCCAGATACTCTGACGTGCGTTCCGCTCCGAACTTTTTTCAGCTGAGGATGAGAGCACGAGCGAGCGAGCGAGCGAGCTTCGAACAGCAAACTTTGGCAGGCTCTCGCCTCAAAGCGCACTCTCGGTGACCACTTCACAAAGCGTCTCACTCTGCAACGAGTCACCTTTTAGTGACAAAAGCGAGGTCGCATTTCTGCCCTGCTGTCGACGTCGGATGCGAGACGCGACCGCGACGCCGCCGCCCGCCGCGATGGCCGCGCCCTTCGCGTTCGCGACGCTCTCACCGACCGCGGCGGCGCCGGACGCGGCACTGCTCGAGCGCCGCCGTCGGCAGCGCGACCTCAAGCGCCAGTTCCGCGCGCGCAAGAAGGTGCGGAACGCCTTCGCGACTACCGCAGGTGTGACTGCGAACTGATGAGCGCGTGTGTATGTCGCCAGAACGACGTGGAGGCCATGCGGCGCGAGGTGAGTGAGCTCGAGGACCAGTATGAGCGTCTCTGCCGCGTCAGCGCCGGCGCTGCCTCGGGCGTGCGCGAGCGGTACGAGCAGGCGCGCGGCGAGGCGGCGGCGCTGCGCGCACAGATCGGCGCACAGAAGGACAAGCTGGTCACGTATGACGTGTTCGCGTCCGCACTCGAGTCGTATGCGGCTGAGTTCGCGGAGACAGCACGCGCTGCGGAGGCGGCGCTGCGCGAACCGCCGGACCCGTTCAAGCCGCTGAGCGAGGCGGAGTGTTTCGCGATCATCCAGCAGTGCTACCAACAGATCACGCGGCCGCAGTGGCGCGGGCGACGCGTCAGCACGGGCGCGCAGCTCTTCGGGTGGCGCGACGAACGCTTCGTGGACGGCACGACGCTCCAGTTCGCGCTCTCGAAACGCTTCACGAGCGTCGACGCGGAGCACATGATGCGGCGCACGTGGGACATCGTGACGCGCGAGGAGCACATGCGCACGATCCAAAAGTCCACCATCGGTGTCAAGGTGCTACAGGTGCTCAACGACGACGTACTCGTGACGCAGCGATGCGTGCACCACCCGCAGCTGCAGAAGGTCACGTGTGTCAACATGCTCATGTTCCGCCTGCGCACGGAGCGCGGCTACATCGTCGCGTACGTGACGATTGACCACCCGTCGCTGTCGGCATCGGGCACCAGGAGAAGCGATACAGACAGTAGTCAGAATAGCAGTGGTGGCGGCGAGGACGATGGCAGCAGCAGCCGGGCGACGTTTATCGACATCGGTGAGTTCACGGGCGAGCGCGGGAAGGCGAAGGTGTCGTGGGTTGACACGCTGCAGTGGTTTATCTTCGAGGAGGCGCAGGCCGAGCAGCAAGAGCAGCAGTCAATGTCGCCCGCTGTTCGCGAGGTTGCGAGTCCCGACGCCGCGCAGTTTACGAACGAAAGTGAGCTCGGAGACTTTGAGATGGACGACGATCTCGCAGGATTTGCAGCGTCCTTGATGGACCCTCCACAGCCGCCGCCGCCGCCGCCGCCGCCGCCGCCGCCGCCGTCGAGACCGCGTCCGATCTTCAGCGACAGCAGCAGTACCACCACTACCACCACTTCTGGCAGCAGCACACCTGTATCTCCGTTTCAATCGCCTTCCCCTCCTCTTCCGTCGCCTGCGCCGTCGCTGACGTCGCCCCCAGTCGTGAACGTGACGTTCGGCGGTCGCATGGACAACAAGGACCTGCACTACGTGAGCTACTTCCTCGTCGAGGTCGTCTCGATGATCGTGCGCTGGGACCAAGCAGTCGCTTACTCGCGGCTCCCGTTCTCCGTCGACTGCAGCGATGACAGCGCCGCTTCGTCGCCAGCACCGTCGTCCTGGGACTCATCCAAAGGTGACACGCAGTGGTCGTTCAGTTAACAAATTCAACATTGAGAAACTTGGGAACTTCGCCTATGTGCACGACGTCGATCTGCTTGCCCTTGTTGGCATGTTACAATGGTTGGAGGCGCGAGGACAGCGATGACAGGCAGGTGCATGTGAAGACAGGAAACAAAGCGAAGGGGTCCACATACAAGCACAAAAGACGAGAGCACAGAAACGAGCGACCCCTTTGTATCGAAGCCTTCGTCAAGCGATTACGGTTACGCTTGTTGTGATGTTTGTGAAGCGGAGGCGCCGAGACCAGCAGCAAACAGTGGCGGCGACAGCTGCGGAAGGTTGCTTGCTGGTAGTTGGCGTTCGGCGGCAACCACATGGATGTGGTTGCGGGTGCACCCGACACCTCTCAATCGCCACCTGCCGAGCGCCTGTCGAAGGGAGTTCCGATGACGTGTGTCGAAATTAACACGACGCTGACAGAAAAAGAGCGCGCATTTAGAAGCGCCTTGTCGAGCATACAAACTGCAAGTTACGAGGTGTACGTTGATTCTGATCGAAAGTAGCAGCAGCAGCAGTAAGTAGGAAGCACGCCAGGTCAGGTCTCCAGCCAGCCAGCCAGCACCTTTGATGCGAGCAGGTGTTGCTGCTGCTGCCCTCTGGCACGAGGAGGTGATTGGTGGTGAGCGCGAGAGCCCAACTGCCTCGTTGCTCACACGCCTTGATATCTATCTGTGCGTGACCACGCCAAATGGAAATAGTACGCGGCTGTCCACACTCCGATCGTCGCCACAGCCCAGTTCGTTGTCATTCGAGGCGCTCCGCTTTCTCGCAAGTCTCATCCTCTCGTGTGTGCGGGAAAGCAAACACACGTTCGCGATGCGCAGGTCGCTGTCGCGATGATGGTCAAGTGCTGCTGTACCAGCCTCGACAAGCGAGATGGAGGGGGTGAACTCGATGAATACCATCCGCCACAACCGCTTTTGCACCACTCATCACCGGAGTCGTTCAACGAGCGGAGACAGGGCAGCGATCACGATAGCAGGGAATTTTGTGTACTATTCAATCAAAACAGCACCACAGTAACAATGTTCAGAAGGCATTGCGCCACACAGGCTGCAGAGTCTGGATTGCTGCGTGCCAGCTGGTCGCGATCTATCTCTCGCGTTCTTCACGCGTGCACTTGACGACGACAACACCTTCTCTTCCTCCTTCGTCATCGCAAACGCTGCCCAGCGCTTCTCACGCCAGTCTCTCATTCTCAGTCTCTCACTCGGCTCGCACTCCGTTGGTCGCCCCCACCCCCTCCAAACTCACTTGCTCCCGTCTCCGAAGACATCGTCGTCGGCTGAGAATTCACCACGTGCGACTCGACACTCCACTCTCCACTCTCCAACCGACGGCAGATCAATGGCGCACACGCGCAGGATGCTACATTCCGAACGCCTCGAGCCGCTCGTCGCGCCGCAGGTCGCCACACGAACGCGCACGTCGACATCCACCGCCAGTGCCACAAGCGCGTCCGCCCCACCACCGACTACTGCTGCGGGTGGAGTTGCCACCAAGAAGAAGAAGAAGAAGAAGGCACCGTACAAGGATCTCGAGCGCCGCCGCGAGCAGAACCGCGTGAACGCGCAGAAGTCCTACTACCGCAAACTCGTACGTCCGACCTCCCGACCTCATATTGACTCGTGCTTGCGTGAACGTTGCTGACTCATCGACCGCATCGTTGTCTCCCTCCCTCATATCCATCCACCTTTCGCTGTTAGAACGTCCTCGACGCGCTGCGCACAGAGGTCGCGGCGCTTGAAGAAAGTTACAGGGCGCAGATGCAGACACTAAAGAGCGACTCCACGCGCTTCCCAGACGATGCAGCGCCCCAACGCTCCCCGAGTCGCCTCGACTCGGCTTCTGCACACGAAGAGCGCGGGGCCAGCCTCGCGTATCCAGACGCTGGCGTTGTTGCCGACTTTGACATGGAGAATGCGCCACGCACGATCGCAAATTACCGCCGCCAGCTGCAGCATCTTGCGACCGAACACAGCGCGCTCAAGGACGAGCACCGGATGCTGCAGCAGCGACACGACTTGCACGTTAAGTTCCAGTGTCGTGTGCAGTTGCTGATGGACTCGGAGCATCGAGTGAGCGTCGAGGAGCTATTCGGCGCAGAGAGCGAAGCACGCCGTGCCAAAGTGCTCGCGGAGCTGCGAGCGCGCTGTCCCGCGCAGATGCGGCGGCCTCTGGACGTGAACGAGTGCCACGCGATCGGGCGCGACGTGTACGCCAAGATCCAGGCGTTCGCGGAAAGCGAGAAGTACACGAGCACAGGCGGTGCGGTGTGCGGCTGGGAAGACCGGCGGTGCGTCGAGGACGGATTGCTCAAGTTCTCGCTGCAGAAACTCTTTCCCAACGTCACGGCGCGCGAGATGGCGGCGCGTACGTGGCCCGTGCTCGCTTCACCCGCGAAGCTGCGGTCGTTCTACTCGAATAACATGAAGATGCATTGCGAGGTCGCGCAGCGCGTGGATGACAGCAACGTCGTACTCTACCAGGAGTACGAGGCAAAGGAGCGCGACCCGGTAACGGGCCGCGAGACCGACGCGCTTGTGCTCGTGCGCAGCCTGCTGCTCGTCACGCTCTTTCAGATCAACGACGGCTTTGTCATGCTCTTCCACGGTATCGATCCAAGCCGACTGCAGGAGCGCGACGAAGCCGAGACACTTGCGTCCGTCGGCGTCTCCGACCGCAAGGTGTGGCTCAATAAACTCAGCTGGTGCATTTGGCAAGAGGTCGGCGACGCAGGTGAGCACACGAGCAGCGCGTTCGTCGGTGCGGTACCGGCAGACAGCACGAGCAGCTTCGACTGGCCTCTCGAGGTGCTGCTGATGTCGATGCGCTGGGAGCATGAGGTCGTCGGTTCGAACTTCATTCTGCGCTGTGAGGACGACCCAGAGCCGCCGACGCACCCGCCAGCTCCTCCTGCGGTCTTAAGATACTCAAGCGTACGCTTTGGGAGCTGGACGCAGCTTCCGCCAGCCCCACATGATCCAAGCAGACTCGCCTTCCGGGGTAGCATGGACAATGGACGAGGAGCTGATAAGTTACGATGATAGAGGATCTCCTCTTCCTGTTCCTGCCTCTATGTCTCGGTCGAGAGCTCCAAGGAGGAACGAGAGCTGTGACGCTGCCACGACGTTCTCCCACCGCATGATGCACGACAGTACCTCGACGAGGAAGTAGCCGATATACTTGGGGTCCGGGTTCTTTGTCACACCGCCCATCGTCACGCTCAGACCCGCAGGCCGACCAGGCTGCGTTCCTTCATCTTCGCCGTCGTGCAGTAGCGACTCGACCGCTCGGTCGTCCTCTTCGAGCACCCACCACTGGAACGTGTCAACCCACACGTGCTTGAGCCCCGGGTCGTCGTGGAACCAGCTCCGCTGCTCTGCGTCGTACTCGAACACGCCGCTGAGGTCCTCGCTCACAGGCAGCTTGACGCTCTTGAACCCGACCACACATCTCCCGCGCGCTGTCCACACGCGGAACGCGAGCATATTGACGCACGCGATGGTGCTCAGGTGCGCATGGTACACTCGTCGCTGCAGCAGCACCGTGTCTGCGTCAATCACCTGCAACACCTTGGCGCCGAGCGTGGAGCGCTGCACGGCGCGCGCGTGGTGCTTCTTCTCGGACGTGACGATCTCCCACGTGCGCGCCACGAAGGCGTCGAGCGACCCGAACGTGAAGCGCTTCGAGAGCGCGAAGTGCAACTCGTGGCTCGCATCGTCCACGAAGCGCTCGTCGCGCCAACCGAGGAGCTGTGAGCCTGAGCTCAGGCACTTGCCTGCGGGCCACTTACGCTCGCAGATCTCCAGGTAGCACTGCCGCACGAGCTCTCTACTCGCTGCGTTGGTCAAGTACACTCTGTCGAATTGCAGAGGCGGAGATGCCGGCAGCAGCGTTGCCGCTGGCTCCGGTTGTCGTCGTCTTGCGAGGCCGATGAGGAAGCCGTCGATATTAGACACACAGCGGTCGAAGAGCTCCATCCTGCGGCGCAGGGACGCCAGCTCGAGTCGAAGCCGCTGGGCTTCGTCCATCACTGCCGCATATCGCTGGTGGTGCGGGTGGAGCAGCGCGAGCTGGGAGGTGCTGGCATCATAGAACTGGAAGCACGATGCTGAAGCCGCGGACGCCATCGAGGCGCTATAGAGCTGCTGGTACTGCGCTTTGAGCGCGCGGAGCTGCTGCTGCAAGTCCTGCATGACAATCTGCCGAGAGAGTGAAGAGAGAGAGAGGATCAGGAGACTCGTCTGATGTGATTCTACCATGATTGAGTGCACGAGTCGCAACGTGACGCGACAGGAGACCTACACGCTTGCGCTCGCGAGAGCGGCGCTTGAGGTCGCGCATTTTGCGCCGGCGCTCGGCCAGCTCCGAGTCTCGCGAGTTGCTCGTCGACTGGTACTCCAGTTCGGTCGCCATGAGAGTCTTCGAGTTCCGACCAACTCCTCTGCTGCTTGCTGTTCACGTGGCAACTGCGAGAGTGAGTGAACACAGTACCAAAGTGTACGGAGCTTCCCCTCCCAATCTGCGAGGATAACAGGATGCCCGTCTTCACTTCCGATTGCTGCTCATCCAGCGCCGACTTGACCAGCAAGGTACGTATACAAGACTGAGAATACCAACACCAGATACACGCGACCATGGTGGCCATGGGCGGACGGGCGAGTGGGTGTCCCATTCTGCGCTCCATGTCCGCCTACTATGTACTTCCTACCCACTCCTACCTGCCTACCTACCTGCCTGTCTGCCTGCCTGCCTGCCTAGGCGCCTACGTCCATTCAGAGCTTGCCGAGTCCACGCAGGTACGAGACCACAACGTAGACGACATAGAGGCTCGCGAGCAGTGCGCCGACCACCTTGCGCAGCCGCCAGCGCGAGGCGATGAGCAGCGTCACGAGCGCGAGCAGGATCCCGAACAGGATGAAGATCGAGAGCTCCAGGTCGTCGGTCTTGACGGCCACGGGCTCCTTGTACACGAGGTTCGAGATGAAGAACGGCAGCCCGAGCCCCAGCAGGATGTCGAAGACGTTGCTGCCAAGCGCGTTCGAGACCGCCATGTCGCCGTGGCCGGCGCGCGCGACGAGGATGGAGCTGAGCGCGTCCGGAATTGACGTGCCCGCCGCGAGAATCGTGAGTCCCATGAGCGCCGACGGGATGCCGGCGAGGCACCCGAATTTGGTCGCCCAGAGCACCGTGTAGTGACTCAGGAACGCGATCCAGAGCACTGACATGAAGAACGTCGCCGCGACACCCCACGACCCCGCGAACTGCGGGTACCGGCAGTCCGGGATCGTCAGTCGCGCCACCACCACGATCGGTCGCGTGAACCCGAACCAGAGCTTGCCCGCGAACGACGCGGGAACGTCCCAGAGCTCGTCGAAGTAGCCGCCGAGCGGCTCGCCGCCGGTCTCGCTCAGCGATCCCACGTGCACGTCCGGAGGGATTGCTGCTGCCGGCACGTCCGCGTCGCCGATCTCCAGCGAGCCCCGCGAGTGCTGGCGCTGCACGTTAGCGTGCGGATGGTACTGGAACATGCGGTACTTGGATTGGAAGAGCGGGTTCACCTTCGTCGCTGGGTCTGCGAACCTAGCGCGCGGGTCGAGCGCGCGCAGGTGCACGGCCGAGTCGCTGCCCTGGCGCTCGAGCGGTACGCTCTTCTCCTCGCGGCGACGCTCGACGTCGATCGTCCAGGACTTACTGCCGGGGGCCATGTGCGTGGCCGCCATGGCACCGGCCTTCGCCGCTGCCGCCACGTCAGCCGCCGACAGCTCGTGCGTGTCGGCAGCAACGTCAACGTCATCGCTGAAGGTGACGTCGTCCGGACGCTTGCAGCACCAGTTGACCATGCGCTCGTTCTGGCTCATGTACAGGATGTAGCACACGTACGAGCCGAAGAGCAGTGCCGACTCGTACACGTCGACTTTGCCGTCCCAGACCGCGTACGTGAGCGCGACGATGGCCCAGCTGTACCAGACCGAGTCGCGCAGCAGCGGGCGCCAGTCGAGCACGAGGTCCTGACCGGCGAGCAGCGCCGAGAGCGCGATGATCACGAGGATGTTGAAGATTGCCGAGCCCACGATTGTGCCGACGCCCAAGCTCTCCTCGGGTTTCGTGAACACGTTGTCCGCGAGCGCCACGAAGAGCTCGGGCGCCGACGAGCCCGCCGCCATGAACGTGGCGCCGGCCACGTCCTGCGATACCCCGAGCCGCTCCGTCATGCGCTCGAGCGCCGCCACGAAGTAGTCGTCGCAGATGATCGCGAGCGCCACGAACACGTAGAGCAGCGCGCCGATGTACGCGGCAATGCCGCCGTTGAGCTCCCAGTCCGCCAGTCCTGCGCAGCTCGCGTCCGCCGTCTCCTCGTGGCTCGTGCTCTCTACTAGTTGGCGCGCGGAGCCGCCGCCGGCCGACGGCGCGCGCGAGTTCAGCGCCAGCATCCCCATGCCGCACAGCGCGAGCACGAGCAGCCCGCCAAGCGCCTGGCGCACGCGCGCGCGCACGCGGCGTCTGCGCGCCGAGAGTGATGGTGGCGGCGTGGTCATCGGCTGGTTCCGAGCGCAGGTGGCGGAGATGGCGCTGCGGGCGTCTACTGCCGACGCTGCTCGCGATATTTGAAAGTGGTGGCTCCATCTCAGACTCGGGCGCGTCATGCCATGGGTGACAAGATCATGGCGCTCTACACTTGAAAGTTGTATGCAAGAGTCGAATGGGTTACTCGAAAAATCATGAAAAAAATCCACTTTGTAACCTTGCGGGCCGGTATCCGACGCACTTCGCCTGGGTCCTCTTCCGGAGCCGCTCGCGTCGACTTGCAGCAGCGGCGCTGCGTAACGGCAGACAGGCTGCTGGGACCTCGCGGCGGCGCCGAGCTACGAGAGCTCGTCCAGCAGCAGCACGTACTCGACACTCTTCTCCGACAACACCTGGATGTGCAGCGCCGGACCGTCTCCGTGAAGGCCAACCAGGCAGCAAAACACTGGCACGGCGACATGCAGCAGCTCCCCTCCCATCTCTCAGACCACCAGCGCAGCCAAACTACGTCTGAAAGGATATCATCTCGTGGTAGACGGCGAGCACCCGCTCGACGCGCGCGTGCAGCGCCAGCGCGCGCTGCGACTGCTGCTCGGCACTGCGCTCGAGCGACTGCAGCTGCTGCGTGTCCACGGGGCTGCGGCTGCTGCGCTGCTCGAGCTGTGCGAGCACGGGCTGCAGCTCCTGAAGGCGGCGCAGCTCGCGCACGACGGCGTCCGCGCGCGCCTCGGAGCTCAGGATCACTGCGCGCTTGATCTCGTCGCCCGAGTGCGACGCGGCGGCTCCGAGCGCGCTGGTCGGCGCCATCTCGAGCTCCTGACGCGCACCGTCGTCTGCCGCCACGCGCGTGTCACTCGCCCGTGCGCAATACAATCCCCTTTGTATTCAGCCGTCGAGCACGTACAGAGCTCGTTGAGCCGCGCGAAGCCGGCGACGGCGCCATAGAGCTGCTCGAGCCGCGCGTGGAGCTCGGCGGTGCGCTCGCTCAGGCTGTTGCTGCTGCTGCTGTTGCTGCTACTGCTGGAGCTGAGACCGGGACTGGGCCCGGAGCTGCCATCGGCGCCGAAGAGCTGGCGCCGGAGCTGCGCCTCGCGCGCCTCCAGGATGTCCATGACGAAGCTTCTGATTGTGAGGCAGAATGTGGCGATTTGCTTCTTCATGTATGCTAGCATGTATGAAAAGGTAGTCAGAAGAACGACCGATTCTACGAACAGTATGCTAAGAGAAAGAGGAAGGTAGGAATTGGGGCCTTTGCTAACGAGTTCAATCTAGGAATCCTGGTCATCCACAGTTTGTGCAGCATTCGGGAGCTACCCAGTACATCACGGACGCAATGAGCGCCGACGTGCTGTGCAGAGATACTGACGGCAGAGCGAACATGTCGAGGCATCAGCTGGACGATGATGTGCTGTGCGTCGTGCAGCAACTCTACGTGAGAACGGTCCTAGATGTGCGGGTGTCAGCAGGAGTAGACGCTGTGCTCGGGGATGCAGCCGTGGAGAAACTCTGTACCGCCTGCGTCGTGGCTCCACTACAGTCCGAGATGGCTCAGCGCACTGGTGAGAAGCGGGTATGCTGTCCATTCGAAGCGTAGCACCGCAGCACTTTGTTGTGCAGATTGCCACTCTGCTTGTGCATCCTTCATCTTCAACGAGTTTCGATGTCAGCCAGTTCAGTAAGTTCTCCCACAATCCTGCCTACGACAGGATGAAGTCGAGGGACAGTCGGTCGTCTCCATGTGGCGTCGGCTCCAGGGCATCCGACTGCACTTCGACTGAGCTCGGGCTGCTGACGCTGGCGACGTCACTGTCGCTGTCAGCTTGAGCCGGCGGCGCTGCGCTCGTCTCAGCGTCCGCCGCCTCACATGAGTCAGCACTGCGCTCGCAGTTGACGACGTCGTCCACGACGCCGATCATGTGGTGGTTGGCGAGGCGCGCGCGGTCGAACATCTGCGCGACGCCCGCGAGGGTGCGGATCTTGTTCATGAACCCGCTGAAGTAGTCGACGTACGGGTCGTAGCGCGTGATTTTCCCCTCGCTCGTGAAATAGAAGAGGTTCACGCATGGGTAGACGATCGCGAGCCCCATGAGCTCGTCCGCAAGCGGGTTCCCCTCGGTGAGAAGGTGCGGGAAGACCTGCTCGATCGTCTCGCGCGTGATGCGCACGTGGAGGTCCGCGCGCGCGGCGATCACGGGCTGCGGCAGCTCACTGTCGTTGTCGTCATCGTCCGCTTGAGTCTCCGGGACCCGCACGTCGAGCGACTTGAGTTCGAACCGGAGCTCCGAATGGTACTCCGAGTAGCGCTGCCACTGGTCGAGCAGCAGCGCGATGCCGGTGAAGTTGCCGAATCCCACGCACTCATCCATCGCGGCGCGCAGGAAGTTGACCTGTGTGGGCGACGCCGCAGCCACGCGCACGGGCGGCGCACCGGGCGTCGCCGCCGGCAGCAGCGTCACGGGCGTGCCGAACTCGAACTGCGTGTAGTACTCGCGCGTGAGCCGCGCGAGCGCGCCGATCGGCGTGCGCTGGAGCCCGAGCGCCAGCTCGCACTGTAGCTGCCGCGAGGCCTCGAGGTGGCGCACATGGCGCCGCAGCCGCGCCACCCTGGCCTCCAGCTCGGCGGCGAAGAGCCGGCGCTTGCGCCGATAGTACTTACCGCGCTCGCTGTTGGACATGAGCCGGAGGTTGGGCTTGATGGTCACGGCGGCCACGGCGAGTGCGTCATCATCAACATGCGGCGGCGCCGGCGCGAAGGGAGGAGAAGGAGGAGGAGGAGGGGCTGACGCCATGTCGCGTTTGGTGTTTGTATTCCGCCGAACTGCGAAGAAGTCACATGACGGAACCCGAACTTCGGCGAATGCGCTGATTTTGGCAGCTCTCGCATTCAAGGACATAGTTTCGCATGCGCGTACCGGAGCTCTTTTGTGAAAAGCCGCAGCAATGTTAGAAGCCACATACGAAAGCACGGTGTGAGAGCGGAGAGCTTCGCCGCCAATAGTATTGCGCCACCGAACGCAGCCGGAACCAATTTATGTTTTAACTCGTTCTCTTACCGCTCTTGTTTTTACACTTCGCGCAACCGTAAAAACAACCACTTCATTATGTGAATGATCCAGTGCGCCACATGGTGAGATGGCACCACCACCTGCTCTCTACGCACACGCACGCCCTTGCACAGCGCCACAATCGGATCCGCCAGGTCACGAGCTCCCCACATCCGCCACCAGCGCCGCAGCAGAAGTGCCGACATGCGCGCGTTCGCCCTCGTGACGCTGCTGGCGCTCGCCCACCTCTCGCCCGCCGCCGTGCAGGGTGCCCAGCTGGACGCCGCGGCGCTGGCAGCCGCCGCGAATGCTGCGGCGGCCACCACCACCGAGAACGCAGGTGGCAAGGACGTGGCCGAAGCCATTGCCAACACGGGCGTCGCCGCTACCGACTCGCTCACCGCCGCTGTCTCAGACAGCCTCTCCAAGGCCACGATCGCCGATGTCGTGACCGTCGACAAGTCCGCCGACACGTTCACGCGCACGGCGTCCACCGCCGTCGGTAGCAGCAAGGAAGTTGGGTCCAGCACCAGCACCAGCACGCCCGCGACACCGGCGCCGGCGTCCGGATCGGCATCCAGTGTCATCGCTAGCTCCGGCGTCGTCGTCATCGCGGTCACCGCCGCTGCAGCCATCACCATCGCTGAACTGTAGACATGCTGCGAGCTGTAGACAGCGTGGTTGAGTGTGACTGTGCGTGTGTGTGAGTCGAGTCGAGTGCGTCGTCGTGGGTGCAGCCGTGGAGCAGGAGCAATGCATGTGTGCTGCGTACAAGTTTCTTTACAGCTCAACAACATGTTGGATTCAAAAGTACGACGAGTGTGGGCGTGACAGCAACCCCATGGACGCCGTCGCCGTCCACTCACTGCTGCTTGCCGAAGAACGCGGTGATCGACTTCTGCTGCATGCCCTTCCCGCCACCAGAAGGAGACTTGAGTGCCGGTGCCTTGGCAGCAGCTTTGGGCTCCTTGCTCTGGCCCTGCGGACGTGAGGGCGACTCGCTCGCCTCAACGGTGACTGTCGAGCGAACAGCTCCATCATCAGTGCGCTTAGGAGACGCAGCAACTACTGAAGTGCTCGCGAAGTCGCGCTTCTCAGACGCACTCCCAGCGCGCGGAGACGCCTGCGGATCCGATGAAGGCGGCGACGACAGCTTCAGCCGCTTGAGACCTTGCAGCTGAGTGTCCAGGAAGTCACGCGCTTGAGCTAGCACGCTCGGCCGAGGCGCTCGCTTCCCCGCATAGCGCAGCACATTCGCTTGGCGTGCCAGCGCCGCGTCCAGACTGAATAGGAACTGCGCCAGCAGCAGCGGCACCCGTTGCAGCTCGTGCTCCTCCTTTACGCTCTCCAGAACCTGCAGCAGCGAGAGGATGCTGTCGTGGAGCTCGTGGTCTCGCTCGAAAAGCACGTACACGAGATCGCGGCCTGCCAGCGACGCCGCCAGCCACTGGATGACAAACTTGAGCTCTGCGTCACCCCGGAAGACGCCGCAACCCCAGTTCCCGGATGCGATCGGCCAGCGCGCGCACGCCGTGTCAGCGTACGCGAAGCCGACGTACGCCTTCACCAGGTCACGCCAGATGTGCGCCTGCGAGTATTGGCGGCTCACGTGCGCGCCACCGTAGTCGACTGCGTCGATCCCGACGATCACACACTTGCGCCTCCGTTTCTCAGTCACATCACCATCGCTGCTGATCACTTCGAACGCAGTGCTGTCGACAAAGTCTCCCTTGTAGACGAAGCTCGAGCCATAGCCACCGTACAGAGAGTACCGCTCGGTGCCGTGGATCACGAACGCCTCGTTCGGCTCCAGCTTCGCGAACACGAGACACGCGATGAAGAGCTCCGGCGACAGCAGGAAGCGGATCTCCTCCTGCACGCATCCGCTGTTGAAGACGCCGCCACCGGCGAACTTGTTCGCGAAGTCGATCTGGAGATGGCTGTCCAGGTCTTCGATAAGCCGATCTGACTCGCACCGAGCTTCTCTCATGGTGAGAGCAGCGTCCTGAGACGCAGGCGCCAACGCGTCGAGGACATCCTGCGGACTCATCTGGAGCGGTTTCTTCGCTCCCGATGGCAGATCAACTGCGACGCGCGTGAACGTGATGACTTCAGCGTCCAAGCGCTTTCGGTCAGCGTCGTCGCCAGCCACGAGCGGCACCACGCGGAGGAAGTAGTGCAGCACGCATCGAAGCTTCTCCGCTTTGACGTGCACGTCACCGCTCTTCGGATGCGACAGAAACAGCGTCCGCATCGAGAAGTACGGGAAGTCTACCTCCTCGCTGTCGTTTCCTTCTCTCTCCGTGTACTGCTCCTCCTCGCTTGACTCGAGCGCTCTTGTTCTCGCTACAAGTCTGCTCTGCGACGGAAACACGCAGAAGAAACAGGCCGACACGAGCGCCAGCGCCTCTCGCTTGGAGAACGACACACTCTGCTCGCAGATGCTCGCACGAGCCTGCGAAGACGACGCTCTCGTCGGGTCGAGAAGAGGACCCAGCACCTCCGGATGCGTGGAGAACATCGTCGGGAGATTCAACACCAGACGCGCCATCTCGGGGAGCACCGTTGTGAAGAAGAGGTCGCGTTCCTTGGTCGAGAGCTTCCGAGATGCCGAGCAAAGCAGGCGTCATTCACTCCCATACGTGTGGTACGACATGCAGAGACAAAAGCTGCTGGCCATCTGCAAACGACCATCGAGCAAGCGCACGTACACTGTCGACGGCGATTTCGAGGCTGCTGAGCTGACGCCGCGGGTCTGTTCCCGTGATACTACGCACACACCACAGTCACACACGCACTCCGTAAGACGCCTGAGGTGTCACACGCTCACGGCTCTCTTCACGCCCATGCCGCACCTCCTGATCACTGCGGCCAGTCCCTGGAAGTCTCGCATCGGCGAGCTCAGGTATGCCACATAGTACGGCCAGAGCGGCACTTGGTGCTTGAACACGTTGGCCGGGGAAAACGGCATGAGCATCTCCAGTCTGCCGCCACTCCTTTCGCGTCTGTCGCGTGGGGGCTCATCGTAGTCCTCCGGGAACGAGAGCAGATCCGCAGTGCCAGGAGCCATCGGTGGCGGCGTGAAGAACACGTGCTGTCCCGGCTCGAGCCACTCGTGCAGGCGCAGCATCTCGCTGAGCCAAAACTCCGTCACCGCCACGAGCTCAGGTGCTGGCGGGCGAGCGGCTCGGGCGTCGTCTGGTGCTGCGTGCGTCCAGTAGTCAGTGACCACGAACACGCGCTGGTCCTTCGCGCTGCTGGGAGCGGCGGTCAGCTTGCCAATCGCGCCTCCGGCTGCTGCGATCGCCGCGGAGAGCCGCGCGCGCTGAGCTCGCGGGAACCCGCGGAGGCGGAAGCTGCGGCCGGCGAGCGGGGGCGGGTGCCAGCGGCGCGTGGCGGCAGCGGGGCGAGCAGCCATCGAAGGTGATCTTGCAAGTGGCTTGTGAAGGTGGGTTGAATGGCCAGCTGTGCAATTCGGGCCGGTGGACGCGACTAGTTGCGCGAATTCGCTCCGTCTGACAACTGCATTTCGTAATATTAAATTTCGCGCGTCCCTATTGGAAAAGCGCCACAACTGCCACATCGAAAATGAGAGGGGGCAAATCCGATCGAGTGTCCACCCAAGCGTCCCCTAGGCCTCCTGGAGCAGCACGGGCCGCACCGCGAGCGTCTCCCAGCGGACCGCCAGGAAGAGCAGCTCCGCGAGCCACGCGCTCGCGAGGTCCTCGCGCACATACGTCAGCACGCCGCCGAACTCGCTCCGCGTATCTCGCGCGGACGCCCAACTCGCGCCGCCCGGCGCGTCGAAGCGCATCCAGTAGAAGACGTCGCACCAGAGCTCGTCCGGCAGCAGCGTCTGCTTCACCAGCGGCGCGGCCAGCGTCTTCATCACGACCACCTCGCTGCCGTCCGTGTCGCGCAGACGGAAAATCAGGAGCACCGTGCGCAGCGCCACGCCGCCGACCCCGTCGGCCTTGTACGTGCGGCGGTCGACGATCAGCGCGCTGTCGGACACGCGCTGCAGCACGCGCAGGTCGCACTTGAGACCCGGTGGCAGCAGCCCCGTGAGGCGCGCGCTGTCGGTCGCGATGTCCCACATCGAGTCGCGCAGCACCTCCGCGCGCTGACCCGCGAACCGCTTCTGGACCGAGAATGTGATCGTCGCGCCCGTGCGGACGCGGAAGTCCGTCCAGCCGAAGCACTTGCCCACGCTCTGGTGGCGCCTCGAAGCGTGGGCGAGGCGGGCGGCGCGACACTCCTGCAGCGCCTGCTCCACCGCTGCGCGAACGCCGTCGCACGAGAGCGGCGTGAACCCGACGAGCTCGCACTGGCGGCGGTGCGCATCGCTGTCCGCGCCGCCGCGGAAGTCCAGCAGCAGGTGCTGCATGGCGCTGTTGAACAGGTCGCGCTCGCGTAGGAGCTGCGCGAGCCCGGCGTTCTCGAGCCGCAGCCGCTCGATCTGCTCCGTGAGCTGCACGAAGGCCTCACGCTCGACCTTGGAGGGCGAGAGCGCAGACGGCAGTTTGCAGGTCGCCGACGGTGATGCATACGCGCTCTCCTTGTCGCCCATGAAGTCGCCCAGGGGCGAGCGCGGCGACGTCCCTGCCGCCGACTCGGCCAGCAGCGCGCGCTTCGCGGCCTCGAGCTCCTCCACGATTCTGCGCATGTCTTTGAGCGACTCCTGCGCGCACACCGCGCGTCAGTCGCCTGGCGCATCCGCCGAGGCAGCCAGTCACGTGCTCACACCGCCAGCAGGCGGCAGGCGCTCTCTCGCACACACTCTCGCACCCGCTTGAGGAAGCTGCGCTGGCGGTCGCGCTCGTTGCGCCGCTCTTTCTTGAGGCGCTCGGAGGCTGCGCCGTCTGCCGGCGCTGCTGACGTCCCTTTCGCTGGTCGCGCAGCCATCACGGGGAGAGGCTGCTGCGTCGGTTCGGGAGTGACGTCCGGCGGCATCTCTTGTCGACCGTCAGTCGCTTGTCGCGACAGAGAGCATTCGGAGACCGCGCGCGTGAAGTTTTCGAGGGGGAGTGGGCGAAGGCGCTGAATTCTTGCGGCGTGGGCCACACCAAGTTGTGTGTCTACCTCAAGAACGTCGACGACCATCGATGCACATCACACCCGAGAGTCACGTACGTGGTAGACGGCACATCGCGTCGCTGCCTTCGCTCGTCTCTATAATAATGAATATGCTTCGAGCTCACTCGGTGGCATCCGGGTCATCGTCGGCTATGGCGACGACTGCACTGCTACTCCAACTGCTACCGTCCTCGCTCTCTCTCACCTCGCCAAACTGCTCGCGTTGCTGCCGCTCGGAGATGGGACCTGCGAGCTCCATGGCGTCCGCGAGGCTGCCGAGCGCCGCCATGAACGCCCCCAGGAAGTCCACGTGCGACTCGTACCGCACGACCTTGCCGCTCTCGCCGAAGTAGAACACGTTGTGCACGTGGTAGACCACCTCGCGGCCCACAAGCCGCTGCACGAGCGCCTCGTTCCAGAGTACGTGCGGGAACATATGCTCGACCGTCGCGCGCGTCAGCCGCACGTGCAGCGCGGCGTCCGCGGTGACCACCGCCGCCGGCTCCAGCAGCACCACCTCCAGCTGCTCGAGTGTGTAGCGCAGTGACGAGTGGTAGAGCGAGAACGCCTTCCAGTTGCCCATGAGGCGGCTCGGGCCGCCGCCGCCGCAGAACTCCATCTCGGCGTCCAGCAGCGTGTTCATGAACACGGACTGCCGCGGCGTCGGCCGCACGAGCGACAGCTCTGTAGGGCACTCCTTCGGGTCGAGCGGGATGCCTGTCGCGAAGACCGCAAAGTACTCGCTCACCACACGCGAGTACGCGCCGCCCGTCGCGTGCGGCGACTGCAGCGCGATCTCCTGCAGGAGGCTGCCGTAGAGCTGCAGTCCCTGCATCTCCTGCTGCAGTTCCTGGACCTCGCCCTCGAGCGTCTCGACGTAGTTCTTGCGCCGCGAGCGATAGAGCTTGCCGCGCTCGCTGTTGGTCATGCGGCGCGAGCGTTTCTTCGACGGCACCACCGGCGGCTTGGGGACCACGCGCAGGCTCTCCGACTGCAAGGGTGGAGGTGGTGGAGGCGCGATGGGTGGCAGCAGCAAGCCCTGAGGAGGCGGAGGCGCAGACGACAAGGCGCGGAAGTCGGAGTTGGCGAGCGCCACCGCCGAGAGCACTGCAATGGGGCTGTCGCCTCGATGGTCTCTGATAGACGGCAGGCGGCGGTGGGCGAGCGCCGTCGGCGGCGCCTTAACGAAGCTGCTCGCGACGTCGTACGGGTGGTGGTGGAAGTGGCGGCGGTCGAGGAAGCGGTCCTGCTCGACGCGGTGCAACGGCCGCGAGTGGTGCAGCTGCGCGTGCACGTCAAAGACGCCGTCATCAACGCCGCCCGAGGGCTCGCAGAGCGCCGCGATGTCCATGCGGCGGTCGCGCGACGCACTAGCGGCGGGTGGTGCGTCGTGCATGGCTGCCAAAAGTTGCGCAGGCGGTGGTGGTGATGGCTGGCTGGCGTGTTCGTCTGTGTGAGGAGAGAATGAGAAAGAAAGAGAGAGAGAGAGAGAGAGACCGATGAGGAACGCTAGAGTCGATCGACGAAGAGCGTGTCGCCGGCTCGCGGGTGGAGTGACGCGCGTAAGGCGGTGATCGTCAAGCACTTGTGCCCGGGCGCACACATCACAAAAGGTGTCGTCAGCCGATGACAACCATGTGCAACCTCTGCATGGCAGATCAGGGCGTCGCCGGCCACGATTTGCCTGGAGCGCGGCAGACGACCGACGTGTTCTGGGACTCGTCATCGCGCTCCAACACTCATCAACGCATGTGCGACGTACACTTCCGAACAGCTTGCCGCGCCCGTCTCTGGCGGCGCGCAAATTTTGCCTCGACACTTAAGGTTTGTATGGGCGCGTCAGCACCTGCTTGTGTGACCTCCGTGCTTGTGTGACCCTCGCGGATACCGTCGCCAGTTGCCTTCAACGGCTGTTGTCGCGCTCCAGAGGAGGAGCCTTCGTTTCGCTGCTGCAACGCTCTCTCGGCGCTACGAAAAGGCTCAAGGTAACCACGGCGTTTTCCGGGAGCCTTGCCATGGGCGGATAGACCCACTCCTGTCTGCCTGTCCTGCTGTCCTGCCTGTCCTGCGTCTTCTTCGCGTGGCGCCTATGACATGCATGTCGGACTCAACTTGACTTCGTTCGTGAGGCAGGTGGGTTGGCTCGTCCCACTACTGCCCGCAAACTCACGCAACATGAACACAGGCGCGAGTGCTGAAACGTTTACAGGTGCGAAGCAAAACGCGAGGGTGGCAGGGGAGCTCTATAGGCAGACGCCCCAGCACTCTGCTGATACTGCTGTGGCTCATACTGCCTGAATGGCGCTGCTGCTGCTGCTTGAGGCGACGGGTCGTAGGCAGTGGACGCCGGCAGATGGCTGTCACCCATGCCGACGCTTCGAACGAGCTGCTGCGCTGCCTCGAGTTCCTCGACGCCGTGTCGCCGCCGTGCCGTCTCTTCGTGCTCACCCACCACTGCCACCACTGTATCCTTCATCTCGTCCTCCTCTCTTTTTTCCCCCTCCTCGCCGATCATGGCTTGCTCCTTGATAAGCGCGTGACCGACGAGCTCGAGCGAGTCCTGGATGCCACCGAGCGCCTTCGTGAACGCCGAAATGAAGTCCACCTCGGTCTCGTAGCCCTGGATGCGGCCGTCGCTGCCAAAGTAGAACGTGTTGCCTACCGGGTAGTCCACCTCGAGTCCGATGAGCCGCTGCACGAGTCCCGCGTTCCAGAGCACATGAGGGAACACCTTCTGGATCGTGAGCCGCGAGAAGCGCACACGCAATATGGCCTTAGCTGACACCACAGCGTTCGCCGCGTCCGGGACGACCACGTCCAGGCGCTGCAGCTGGAACTGTAGCTTCGAGTGGTACATTGAGTAGCGCTCCCACTGCTCGAGCAGTATCTGCACGCCGCGCGCGCCGCCGAAGAGGAAGTTGGGCGCCACCATCGAATCGAGGAAGCTCGCCTGCCGTGACGAGCGTACGAGCGCGTCGCGCGTGACGCCGAGCGCGGTCGTCACCACGGGGACACCGAACTCAAAGATCGAAAAGTACTCGCACACAGTGCGCGCGAACGGCGAGGACGTCGAGAGGTTGCGCGAGTGGTAAAGTGTGTCGCGCTGGGTGCGGTGGTAGAGCTGCAGGTCCTCGACCTCCTTGCGCAAGCTCTCGACGTACTCGCCGAGCCCGTCCGTGTACTTTTTGCGGCGCGAGCGGTAGAGTTTGCCGCGTGTGCTGTTCGACATGCGCGTCGAGCGCTTCTTGGGGCGGAGCGGGCCGAGCGCCGCTTCTGCCGGCTGCAGGTGTTGCTGTTGCTGTTGTCGCTGTTGGTGGTTGTGCAGTACAGTGTAGCTGCTGGTGTGGTGGTTAATGGCGGGCGGAGACACCGCGCAGTGCGCGCCGATCCGCTCCGGCTGCTGCAGTTGCCAGGCCTTCGCGTCGAAGCGGTCGCCGGTGTCATCGCTGGGAGGCGCGCAGAGCGCGTGGATCTGCACGCGCGCGCCGCTGGAGCCGCCGTCACGCATGCGGAGATCGATCACGGAGAGGCTGCGAAGACGAAAGGAAGGGAGCCAGGCAGGCAGGCAGGACAGGTGCGCCGACGGCGGAGAAGCTGGCGATGCGCTGCGGCGGTGGCTCTATGGAGGTGGCTGCCAATTCACAAGTGAGGCTCGTAATTGTATGCAGACTGGAGAATTTAAGGACGATGACGTGACGTCAGATGTTTATTATATCGACGGGAGGAGAAAAACGACTTTCCAAATCCGTTTTCAAAGTGGACCACGCAGCTTGGCGCTATAAATAAACAGCACCGAATGTCAACTCGATTGCGGCAAGATCAAGTCACGTACGGAGGCGTGTCGTGCTCGGGACTCTTCTTCCTAATGCGTCCTCTCGCTCGAGAGCATGCTCATACTGGCTGCTTGTGCTGCCCGTTCTCGTCTGACTCAAGCCTCCACAACCTTTCCAGACCCACAAACGAGAGAGGCAGGCACGTCACTTTCCCTTGTCTCCTCGCTCGATGCACGTCACCTCAATCGACGCACGTCACCCACACAGCAATGGTCTCCACACACTGCAAAGAACTGGCCTTTGCTCGTGCATATTCTTCGCTATTTCTTACGTTTGAGGTCGAGGTTTTCAAGCGTTTGCTTGGAAACCTGCACACGGGCTGCAGATTTGTTGGTTGGTCAGTTTGTTTTGTTCCGGATCCATAAATAAAACTGTCTTCGCGCTATGTGATTGGTGGAGAGCTTGAAAGGTTGTTCTATTTTTGCATTCCTTTGTCAGAGGAGTCGCCGTCTCCGGGACTCGACATGCGATAGGTGGTGCCGAGCGCCTGTACCTTGTCTGGGTTCTCCACGAACACGAGTACCGCCTGCCGCTTGGCTAGCTCGGAAGGTTGCTTGGAAGGAGCCGGGACGATGCTGGCAGCATTGCTGCTCGCTCTTGGAAAATCTGGAGCTGACGAACCGATTGGTGGTGTGGGCGACCCGTGCAACAGGCTGCGGAAGTGGCGGCAGCGGAACGTGTAGGCGAGCGCAGCGTAGAGAGCGAAGTCGAGGACTTCGTCAGCGACGATAGAGCCCAGCTGCCACGTCTCGCTTGACACGTTTTCCACGAGCCCCGCGACAGCGAGGACGCACGAGAACAGCATATAGAGCCCGAGCAGCCCTTGGAAGCGCCGGAAGAGCAGGTATTTGATGTATACGGGCGTGCGCAAGTGGTCGACGCCCATCTGCCGTACCAGTGCGATCCGAAACTTGAGCAGGTTTACGTTAAACGCCGAGTTGAACCAGACCATGAACACCACGGACGCCCACGCGACACCCCAGACCAAGAACACCACCGTGTGCTTGATGATGCTGTTCTTGAGAATCGTGAACGTCGTCGCCCACAGCAGCGTTACGAAGCGGATCCACTGTCGCTCGCGTGCGTGCAACGACAGCCGCGTGATCTTCCAGCCCTTGGCAATCAGCACCACCACCTCGGCTGACACAGCCAAAGCGTAGAGCTGCGAGAGCATCTTTACGTTCACCACGAAGTCGCGCGCGGTGCCCGCTAGGCGATGCTCCATGAAAAGTGTGAGGCACGTCATGCCAGTGTATGCGCATTGCGCGAGCGGCACGATCTTCATGCGGTTTTGCAGATCCACAGCCGCGCCGGAGAACGCTCGGATGTGGGCGATCCACAGGAGGGCCGAGACGCACCAGACTCCCGACAGGATCGCGTACAGGGTTGGAAGGAACTGCGTGGTCGCGCCAAGACACTCGCCATTTCCGTTGCACAGATTCATCGCGGCGTTCACAAGGATGTAGGGCTGGATCTGCTTGGGGATCGTGCACTGCACGAACTCGGGAGGTGTCGTGGTGGCATTCGGGTAGTTCATGGGGCAGTAGAAGCACTTGTCACTACTGCTTGGTGGCTTGCTGTCTGGACGGTCGAGGCACGAGCGGAGCACGCCACGATCTCCGCCAATAGTCTCGCACGCGTCAAGCAGGAAGTAGAGCGTGCCGCCTCCGCTGAAGCCGGAGTTTCGCATCGACATAGATACCGTCTTCTGCGCGCGGTAGATCACGTCCTCGCGCGCCATATCCTCGAGCGGGTACGAGAGGCAGTAGTCATCCAGCGTGCGGTTCGCCATGGCGCAGTAGGACGACGACGGGTCCGAGCTGTCGAGCGTCGAGTTCTTGATGTGTCGCACTGCCTCACTGTCACACACGACAAGGTGGAGCATCGTGCGACCGGCGGCCGCCTTTGGTGTGTCGATCGCCAGCGTCACGTCGAGTGCAATGTCGAACGCGCCATCACCGCCCAGATCGTACTCGGCCAGGTGCACGAGGCGCGACGCGTAGCTCTCGAGCTGCATCGTGTGCCAGTACTCATGCACCGCACTCCGTTGATTCGCGTTGCCGGGTGCCGCATTCGCTGATCCGAGAGCGCAGAGTACGGCGACGACGACAAGCAGCACGATGGGCATTGGTGCCTGCAGCAGTAGTTGTCTCGAAGAGCTGGAGTAGCACTTGTGTGCCATGCTGCTGCAACCAAGACGAAGCAACGAGAGCGCGAGGTAAGAGCGCAAGAAGCGCACCGTGGTAAGGTGGCGAAGCCAACCAACATTATTATAACATCGATCTGAGCAGAAGAAGCTCTTGTTATCGGTAGCTTGGTGCGCACAATATGCGTGTATGAGAGAGAGCACTCACACACACATTCGGAGTACCGCTCGCCCTCTCATCACACCAAACTCGCCTTGCAGTTGACGGTCGGCTTCAACTCGCCATCACCTTCGCCTTCGTCGCCAGCACCAGCGCCGATGTGTTAAATATCCTCACGCAACGACCCCGAGCTCTTCTTCAGTATGTTGGAGGCGGGGAAGAGTACTCGTCTACAGCAAAGAGGTGGAGGAGAGGAGGAGGACGGAGGTGACATTAGCAACAGGCTGAACGCGTCCTAGACTGTCCGTGGTGATGGTGGTGATGGTGCGTACATACCCCGATACATCGAGAAGGGAGCGCCGCTGTCCGGAGAGACTGCTGTCGTTACCACCTGGTGGCCGAGCTCGAAGTTGTGCGATACGGGTGGCGGTGGCGGGAGGCTCGGCGGCAGCTGCTGCTCCTGAGACTCGGGGCTGTGCGGCGCGGAGGTCGCCTTCTTCTGCGTGCGGCGCTTGGACTCGAGCTTGCGCTGGTTCTGGTTGGCCTTTGAGCGATGCTTCTCACACAGGTTGTGGCGGTCGCCGTTGCGCTTGATCGCGCGCTGGTTCCCGCAGCGCTTATTGCGGTAGCGGCAAAGATTGTCCTGCTCATCTGCAGGCAGCATCGTGTTCGGGAGTGGCGCGCGTGCTCTCGCGGCTGCTGCGACCACGGACGGGAGCGGGTGGGGACGCTGCTGCTGTTGGTGGTGGTGGATATGGTAGTGGTGCTGTGGTCGCGGCTGCAGCTGTGGCTGTCGGCGGGGCTGCATGGACGCCGCCGACGTCAGCATACTGATGGGAGGCAAGCGCGGAGTGGACAAGCCGCCCATCGGCGACTCGGTCGGGCTGTGATACGCAGTGACGCTGGGCAGCAGCCGCGGTCGGATCTTGACCTGCGGTCGCATGTGCGGTGACAGCGATCGTTGCTGCTGCTGCTGCTGCTGCTGGTGCTCCTGCTGGTGGTGGTAATGGGTCTCCAAGTCGTGTGGTGCCTGCTGGAGGTGCTGGTGGTGCGGTTGTCGGGGGCGGTGCTGGGAGTAGTGGTGATAGGAGAGCTCAGAGGTATCGAACAGCGCTGACGTTGGGCGAACATCGTGGACGACGGGGCTGGAACTCCGCGAGTGCTGCTGGAGGTGGTGGTGGTGGTGGGGATACTGGAGCTGTTTGGCGGCTGTGACGGTGGACGCTGGCGGCGGTGGCGATGGACTCTCGTCGCCGTCGAACGAACGGCGGCGCTGCATGGCGTTGGCGGTGTCTCCTGTTTGCAGTCTAGCGTGCGTGCTGTTGGTTCTCTTGAGGGAGGGGGAGAGCTCGAGCAGGCCCGGGAGGGAGGGAGGGAGGGAGCGGTTCCGGAAGTGAGCGAGTGAGCGCAGTGTCGAGTGCGCTCATTCGCTCGAATCGGCTGCGAACGAGCGCTCGGGATTTGTGTGAGTCTCCTCTCGCCTGTTAGATGAAGACGGGGATGGTGACGGCAAGCGGACAAAGACGCGGCTGGCAGGCGGATCTTTGTTCGCCCTCGTGAAGTCGATACTAGGTAATGCAGGTGTTTGGTATGGCGCGCGGTCCCACTCGCAATATCGACGCTGATCTGATGCCGCCATCGTCCTTTGGAAGCGATAATTGTTGCCTTGATCCCCACACACCGCACCGCGCTGCAAGGCGCACACAGCCCGCGACGACGATGAAGACGACGACAGCGAGCGCATCGATTGCGAGAGAGGATCTAAGGAGCGGTTGAGCACCACGTAAGACGCGCTCACACTGTCGATGTTGGCCCCCTCCCTGTCATGATATATGCGCGTCGGTTCTTGACGCGAATGTGGCACGCTCGTTCGAAATTTGCTGGCGACATACAACGACCAAGTGATCGGCAGTTGCGAGGCGCGGGACCAGCGTCGGGTCTTGCGCGCAAAGTGGCGCCTGGCTCCCAATGTTGAGTGACACGTTGCAAGATGAATCGAAGACCGCCTCTCGTCACCTGATCTCCAGCAAGACAGCAGCAGCACACGCGCGCACCTGCAAAAGGACAAGCCTGAATGATATCCCATCCCAACACTCCCTTTCCCCACGCTGAAAAAGGCCCCGCGTACACAAAGCGACCGGTGTTTAGTCCGCACACGCCGCGGGCCGTCCGGACTTTGTGGATTATGTGTTGGCTTTCCTGGCAGGCTGGCGGGTTCTGCGTGCGCTTGAGGCCGACTCATCCATTCATCCCGTCCGTCCGTGTCCTTGCGGTCGTTGCAGTTGTTGCTATGGTTGTTGGTTGTTGTTTGGTTGCTACTGTTGTTTGTTGTCGTTGTCGTCCGGCTGGACACATCGCAAGCATCCCGCTTCCCTCCCTCAATCTCTAATGTCCTTCGAGAACGAAGAGCTCGCAACTCAAAGCGTGTCACCTGCAAATGATCCGTTCGGCATTCCCAAACGAGTGAGCGCGTCAAAAAACACATGAAAGCAGAGTGTCCTCACCGAGTGATAGCATTCATGGCGCGAACACGATCGCTGTCAACAACCACAGCAGTAGCTCCAAAGGATCGCAGCCTGTCTTCACGTCTGAGAGCGCGAGTGGCGTTCCCCTGCCAATCGCAATCTGCGCGAGTCTCTCGAACCACGCTCTGTTCACGCTTGTGCGCACACGCCAACCGTCCTGTGCTGCACAATCTGGTGGCTTCCTCAAGCGAACGTGTCGCGGGGTCGAACATGAAGAAGTCATGCACGCCAGCCAGAGAAGCAGATGACGGCAATCAAGCTTACAGGTGCGTGGTACCGCACGCCTGGCCAGTCTCTTGCGCGCCCACGACGACGACAACACAACCTGCCGGAGTCAGCAACCGCACTTTGCGCGAGTGATCACAGTGCGATCTGCGCGTTTGGTCATTCAGCGTAATGATTCCGAGGCATCTCAAGCATCAACACCAACGCCACGCTTGATTCACAACACAGCCGGCAAGCAAGCATAGTCTTCTGCTTGTACAGGCTCCCATCTCGAGATCCCTATGTGCCAACACGCTCGGAGATCTGCACTTCTACCGCTGCTAACATTGCAACCACGAATTAACACCAGGTGGCGCGGCTCTCCTGGCATCAGCCGAGTTCTTCGCTGCTTGGTGTGGATGAACGAACAAAACTCCACTGCACTCGCGTATCCCCACACTGGGTGCAGAGGTAGCAACAAGAGAATTACGAGCGCGTCTGAACTGGCGACGAGTGTCCACCATATTGCTATCGACGCACGGCATCGAGCCGAGACACGACTTCACTTTTTACACGGCACGCGCACCCTACATCATTCGGTCGACACCACAGCGCCCCTGCTTCTCGTCGTGTACGCGGACAGCACCGCCGCGACCTGCTTGTGCGGAGATCGAGTCGCCACGAGGAGCGGCGTTTGCCCTGACGCATCCTCCGCGTCCGTGTTCGCTCCGTGCGCCAGCAGCTCCAGTGTAATGGCCTCGTATCCGGTGCGAGCGGCAGCATGCAGCGGCGTCGTGCCATCGCTCGCCGCGCAGTTCACGTCCGATCCTCGCGCCAGCAGTTCCATCGCGACGTTTCTGTTGCAGCGCTGGACGGCG
>JAASFW010000359.1:0-21486 GCA_023334005.1 Globisporangium orthogonon | reverse complement strand
TAGATGGACGCCTTCGCTTTCACTGCTGTGCAACACGACTCGACGATTTTTGAACGACTCCTGGCTCGGGAGCCTCGGTCGGTGCAATGGCAAAACAAAGTGAACGATCCTGACCAGGTGCGAGGTTGATACCTAGAGCAGTACAAACGACAACTTCGGTGTTGCTCTGAGTGTGAATGAAAGAGCAAATGATATGACCGAGTTCTTCCTTGCGAATCGTCACGAGGCTGGTCTCGTGCTTGTAGTATCCTATGAACCGCACTGGAAGATGAGCGGAGTGCTGTGTGGTGCAGTGTGGCATGTGTGCGCACCATTGACATGGTGCGTGCCAATCCGGTGATAAGCTTGAGTCGGACAATGTAAGAGTGTCTGTTGATGTTACTGCAGTCTCGCGTCGTCTACATGAAGAGCGTCCGTCCTACTGGCGCGCAAACACCCGGCGGAAGCCCTCCTTCTGGGCCTCCGTGAGCGCGTCCGGGAACGCCACATGGAACTTGACGTGCAACGCGCCCTTCTCGGACGGGAAGTGAAGCTTCGGCATGCCCTCACCCGGCAGCGAACTCACGAATCGCGGCGGCGTGACGTCCATCCGCGTGATCTCAACCGCCCGGCCGTCCAGGTGCGTTACTATGCGGCGGAAGCCCACGAGCGATTCCTTGAGCGAGATCGTAAGATCCATCCAGAGGTCGTCGCCGTCGCGCGTGAACACTGGGTGCGGCATGGTCTGCACCTGCAGACGCACGTGACCAGCGCTCTGGTCCGGCTCCTCGTCTGCGTAGTGCTCAAACTCGACCTCGAAGCCGTCGGGCGTCCCCTTCTCCAGATCTACGTCGAACGACAGGTCGCTCATCTCGACCTTGCGGCCGCCGCAGACCGGGCATGTGCTGCTCGCGACCTTGCCCTTGCCGTGGCACTGGTCGCACGTCGTCTGGAACTGCTGGATGAAGCCTGGGCCGACGCGGCGCGTGGTCATCTTGACGCCGTGGCCGCCACACGCAGTGCACACGCGGATGTCGTCCGCGTGCGCGGCGCCGTGGCCGTGGCAGTGGTGGCACACGGTCTCACGGCGCGTTGAGAACTGCAGCACACGGCCGGTGTACAGGTCCGCGAGCGACACGCGCAGCGGGAGCACCACATCGGGACCGCGCGACGGCTCCTGCTCGCGCGCCTGCTGGCGCCGCCCGCCGAAGAACTGCGAGAAGATGTCGAACGGGTCGTGGCCGCCGCCGCCGCCGTTCGCGCTCAGCCCTTCCTCGCCGTAGCGGTCGTACTTGGCCTTCTTCTCGTCATCCGAGAGCACGTCGTACGCTGGTGGATGAGTGGACACATCAAGCGGTCGTTCGTCATCGTGGTTATAGCAGATAACCCCCAACTCATGCCATAATAAACCTGTGAAGACGCACCGCTCGCCACCTCGGCAAACTTCTTGTGTGCATCTTCGTCGCCCGGGTTCTTGTCCGGGTGGTGCTGACGTGTGCACGCACGGCAATAAACAGCGCGAGCGGACCACGTGAATGAGTCAACAGCAGGTCGGAAGGTGGGAATCCGCCGCTCACCTTGAGCGAGAGCTTGCGAAACGCGCGCTTAATCTCCGCCGCCGACGCGTCGCGCGTGACGCCGAGCACCTCGTAGTAGTCGCGGGCGGCGAGTGCGCAGGCGCAGAGCAGCGCCAGCGCCAGCAGCGCCAGCCGTGTCCGGACGCCACGCGGCGCCATCGAGCTCTAAATTCTAGATTCAAATGAAGAGCTCGGATACTTAAGTGGCGCACTTAAGCGGGTGGCACACGGTGCTGTGCCACGTCACTTCCTCAATCACCCACGGTGTACAAGTGATCTGTCTGTACGTGGCTTCGACTTCGCAACCCCTCCATGTGCTGACGATCCTGTGATCATGACCACCGCAGGAACGGAGATGGATCCGAATACTGATGTTGCTGTCGAGTCCGTAGCGCCGAACTGCCCGACTTGCTATCAACCTCGCTCAAGTATGCAGATGATCTCGACGCTGATCCACACCAAGTCCGAGTTCATCAAGTCGCAGCTGATCGGATGCACGCCAGGAGACGTCGGGTAATGGTGAGTGGGAGCTTGATCATCTCGACGCAGATCTGTTCGCAAAGTCGACTCCGCAAACGAATACCTTCAAGACTATCGGAGGATGTTGTGCCTCCTCCGACTCGGACGCTCGCATGTAGACGTCCGATCTTCGCATCGCACACCCAGGATCACTCATAGCAGGCTGGTGTCTGTACATTCAGAGATGCGCACTATACTCTGCGACGACGGCGCCTTTGCTGCAAAGGTGCGGACGAGGTGTCGTCTTGCACGTGTGTCGGCGGAGTACCGCCTGTACAAGGTTCCCCCAGACAAGTGCGTCTTTTGCTCCTCTCGCTCTCTGCGCTCCACTGTCTCTGTCGGTTTGACAACCGAACTACAGGAGCTTTTCGATAGTGAAAAACGCAAGGACGGCCTCGATTACGAAACACTGGTGCAAGACAGCTATTGTCCAGAGCGCTGCTCCGGCGCTTTCAACAGGATTTATGCACGACCCGAGGATCTCTCCAGGTTTTTGCTCCACGGCGATCTCCGCTAGTGACGAAAACAAGGAGTGCAGGGAACTACCTTGGTTTCATCACTATAGCTTCCGCACAGGCTCTCACAGCAAAAAGATCATAACTCGAGCAACCAGCAACACAGCAAGCGAGCGAGTGGGCGAGCGCCGGCACCGACGATGATGGATCTCTCGTCCAAGGACAAGACGCGCAGCGCGTACGTGCGCGCCATGGCGCCCTCCTCCTCCTCCTCCCTTGCCGGCGTCCTCACGCGCGCCGCGTCCTTCCTCTCCTCTCCTCCCTCTCTCTCTCTCTCACGCCAGCGCCTTCCTGGCGACGCACAAGAGCAACATCGCGCTCTGGTCGGGCTTCTTCGTGCTCGTGCTCTTCTGCTACCACCTCTTCAGCGACGGCGACTTCTCCTTTCTCATGGTGCGTCCGCGCGCGCTTGGCAGAGGGATGAACACCCAACCGACTGACCGTATCCACCTGACCTGCCGCCGCAGACGTTCGGCGCCTTCGTGCGCTCCTTCGGGTTCGCGTTCCTGATCTTTAAGGCGTTCTCGCAGCGCTCCGTGGCCGGTGTGACCAGAGTGCTAGTCTCTCTCTCTCTCTCTCTCCTCTTCCCCCATTCTCACACTCTGTATATCAGGACTATCGCTCAAGACGCTCGAGCTCTACGCGTTCGTGTTCTTCTTCCGGCTGAGCTCCATCCTGCGCTACCAGGGGTACCTCCCGTACGACCGTAGCGGCGACTGGCTCTACTCGTTCCTCGAGATCAGCGCGCTCGCCATGTGCTGCGGCGTCATCTACCTCGTCACCGGCCGCTTCAACGCGACGTACGAGCAGCGCTACGACACCTTCGGCTGGCTCCACGTGCCCACGGAGCTCGGTGCACTCTACATCCTCGTGCCCTGCATCTTCTTGGGCATGGTACGTCCATTGTTAGTCGCGTGGGCGGAGTGCCAGAAGTACGTGGGTGGTGGCTAACTTACGAGCTCTGCAGATCATCCACCCGAACCTGAACCGCAACTGGTTCGCGGACGTCGCGTGGACGATCGCGCTGTACATTGAGGTGCGCTTAGGCGGCTGTTGAAGCAGGCTGAACTCACCGACTGATCCCCAACTTCCTAACTGATGTGTATCTGCGCTCACCAGGCGGCCGCCATCCTGCCGCAGCTCTTTATGTTCCAGAAGCGCGTACGTAGTCAATTCTGTTGTTGTCTTTGGTGGATCGAATCTATGGCGACTAAGAACTGATGTATGGGCGGGTGGACCACAGGGCGGCGGCGCGGTGGAGTCGTGCATCTCGCACTTTGTGTACGCGCTGGCGTTCGGGAGCTTCCTGCACCTGGTCTTCTGGTTCTCGTCGTACCACGAGCTGGGCGAAAAGGACGCGGGCCAGCACGTGGGCTACGCGGTCATCTTCGTGCAGATCGGCCACATGCTCATGATGGCCGACTTCCTCTACTACTACTTCAAGAGGTGCGTGCGTTTCGAGCACTTGTGGGGATCTGCTCGTAGGGATCTGAGCGTAGGTTGTGTGTATTACATGACGTGTAGCATGAAGGACGGCGGGCCGATGATGCTGCCGACCCACGGCGCGTACCAGGCGTGAAGAGTGCGGCGATCATCAGCATGAGAAGGAGAGCGAGAAAGAGAGAGGGAGAGAGAAGGACAAAGAGAGAGTGTGTAGGAGAGAGAGTGTGTGAGTGACGCAGCGAGCGAGCGAGAGTAGGGACAGAGAGAAGAAGAAGAAGAAGAAAGGAAGGGAGCGCTTGCGTCCGCGCTCTTATTAGTCGTCGGGAGGGTGTGTGTGTGTGTGTGTGCGTGTATGGCCTCAGTCGTCGAAGTCGAAGGAGATGTCGCTGGCTATTAACCGCTCGGGCTGCGTGCTCGCCCATGACACGTCGTCGCCGCTGGCCTCGCGGACGGTGATGCAAGTGCTACAGACCTTGACCATTTGGTTGCGCGCCTTGGCCGCGTTCTTGAGCGTCGAGTCGGAGAACGGCAGCTTGCGCTTGTACCGCGAGCACGGACCGCAGCAAACGCGGCCGCAGAGGCGGCAGTGGTGGCGGCGCACGAGCAGGCTGAACTTGCGCGAGCACGCCATGCAGGCTTTGTGCGCGCCGTTGGGCACCCACTCGGGCGGGTGCACGATGAACCGGGCAAGCCACGCGAGCTGCGGCGGCGAGAGCAGGTCGAGCACGAGCGCGCCGTCGTTGTTGCGCACCGTCATGCTCGCGCCTTCACGCACGAGGCACGCGGCGATGCGCCAGAGGCCCTGCGACACGGCGATGTGCAGCACCGTGTTGCCCGCGGCGTCGAGCGTATTGGGGTCGCTGCCGTGCTTGAGCAACAGGCGCACGATCTCTGGGTCGTCGTCCTGCGCCGTGAGCACGTGCGCGACGAGCGGGAAGACGTCGCGGTCGTTCTTGGCGGTCGGGTCGGCGCCCTTGAGCAGCAGTAGCGCCACGACTGCCGCCGCCCCCGGGCGGTTGGACGTCGCGGCGAAGTGCAGCGGCGAGTTGCCGTTGCGGTCGCGCGCGTTCACGAGCGAGCGGAACTCGGGCGCCGCGAGCAGCTGCGCCGCCTCGAGGTTGGCGTACTTGGCGGCGATATGCAGCGCGATCTGCTCCTGCTTGAGCGAGCGCACGGCCGCGAGGTCGAGCGGGCGGCCGTCGAACATGGCGAGCAGCGAGGTGACCACCGCGGCGTCACCGCGCTTGGCCGCGCGGTGCAGCGCCGTGTAGCCCGCGGCGTCGGGGAGGTATGGGTTGTAGCCTTTCTTCTTCCACTTGCTGGCCGTGGCCATGCTGAAGCGCATGGACTCGCTCTCGCGGATGCTCGCCATGGACGAGATGGTCGCCGAGAGCTTGGCCGAGACGCGCTCGTTGCCCCAGACGCGCAGGTGCTTGAGCGCCGCCGGGATCTCGAAGTCCGAGTCCATCGTGGACGTGGACGAGAATGACGAGAGCTCGTCGTCGTTCTCGCTGTCGCTGTCGTACGGCATCGCTGTGCGCCCGGCAAGGATCTGAACTGCTCGGGAGAGCTGCCCGGGGGCGAGAGCGGAGCTAACCAGCTGTGGTGTGCCGACGTGCTTGAGAGAACGAGAGTGAAGAAACCCCGCGAAAAGTGTTCAGCATTTAGAGACGGACCGGGCTGCTGCCACCGACGGAGGCCTTCTACATGCGAATGGTGGCGAAAACACGCTTCGTGCCACCGGAAGGGCTAGGGCTGATGTGGCGCGCTTCGGCCGAGTTCATTTACTGAGACCTCCAGAAACTCGCCTGCTTCGCGACCTGCGCACTGCCCTCCTCCTCCCCGCATCCAACTCGGCGCGATGCGCCGCAGCAGCGGAGAACTTGCCGCTCTCATGACCAATTGCTGGCTACCAGCGATCAGCAACTTCAAGCGCCTTACACGTCGACGAAGCAGAAGATCGGCGGCACTGGCGCCAGCAGGAATTTCGCCCCGAAAGACGTGAGTAACAAGTCCGACACCTTCGATCGGATCCCTTCCTTGGTCAGCGGTACTGCGGCACCGCCCCGAGCTGTACCTGCACTTCACTCGCTGCTCGATCTTCTCGGTAACAGTAAGAGCAACTACACGCTTGGATCAAGTGCATCAACCTTCATCGAGTAAGAAAGTTCGAGACCCTTTCAGCAAGTGCAGTCACAGCAAAGTCGGAGCGGTGGCCTTCGTAGAGGCCGGTAGAGGTCTCCGTATGAACATCTGTCGGATATGAGCGAAACTGTGTGTGTTGCATGGCTCGGAGACCGTCATATTGGCACCAGAGCCAGAGGCGGTTTGCAGGAGTAAAGTATGCGCCGCGACTCCTCTGCGCTGACCATGTTGTAAGGCTTGTGCCGCAACATATACGAGGAAACAAGCACGCTCCGTTTGAGGTCGTCGATCTGCGTGGCGGCCTCTTCGAGTGAACGCTTGAGTGTGCGTTCGTGAGTACAATGCTCGTTCGGATCTTCGACTCAAATTCCATGTTCAATCAAATGTGACTTCGATTGGCGAATTGGTCTTCGAAGTGTACTACGACGCTCTCTTCGACACTGCAGATTGTCGTGCGCGAGTGTTCTCATCGCTGATTCTTAGAGTGTGCGAGTGCATTGTGATGAGACCCCGAGCAGCACTGATTTTGAGTCTGTCGGCTCCGGCTGCAACAGAAACAGCCTTTGCTCCAATTGCAGATATGTTGAGCGGGAACATACTATCGTCAACTGGAATGCGGCTGATCGCTGCGGAATATCTAACGTGTTGGTTCTTTGGTGGCGCTGTGCGGTAGGGACTTCGCTCGCTCGTCTCGCGATCTGGTCGGGGGCGATCTGAGTCATTCCTGAAGTGGTGCTTCCGGGACGCCACGTCAACCAAGACAGGCGAAGTTGGAACCTTGATCACATTGACAGAACTCGAAAAGATGCATGCGATGTTCTTCACGATTAAAGTTGGACATTGCCGTCCTCCGAAGTGCTCATCCTGAACTTGAACAATGTCAGCTATTCGTCATCACTCGACAGGCCCACCCACCATCGATCCCTCGTCGCTCGAACAGCTTCGAGTTGACATCACACTAAATCGGAGAGCATCGCGAAAATATGTCCTTCGGATGGCTGCGGTGTGTCAGCAAGAAGTGCATCCTTTAACGATGCACACGAAGCATTATCAGATCAAAAGCTCATCTCAAAGAAGAGTGCTGGTCTTGTCCAGAATGCCGCTGCACAACAGGCCGAGCATGCTCGTCACACGTCTGGGACTTCGTTCAGCATGCGCGGTTCCAGCCGGCGATTGCAGATTTCATTTGATACAATCCTGACATCCTCGTGCCGACTTCGATCTCTCAGTCGACTCGCGGCAGACATCGGCAACCGCCAGGCGTAGTGGGAAGCTGCTTATGCTGCGAGAGCGAGCTGAGAGCTGCTGTGGTGGCGACAATGGTTTACCACAGACCGTTGCCTGTCGGATGTCGTTGCAGCCTGGTGGTCGAAGAAGAGCGTCCGAGTCGATCTCCGAGAATCGAGTGTGTGCGAGCGTCCCAAGTCTGCAAACCATCGTCGCGTGCCAGTTTCGGCTTTTCTTGTCGTCGCTGTGCAGTGGCATTGCGTCCAGGCGCGTCATGTTGCCAACGAGCACTCGAGGTGATCGATCGATCGATCGATCGATTGAGCGATCGCGCGATCTGCAAGTGAACCGCGAGCGCCACAGAAGTTTTTAGCCATCGAAGAGGTCCAACAGCCTCTCGAATCGCTTGATTGTATCCTCTCAAGCAGCATTTTCACCCCACCCCTCCTCCTCCCATATAATTCCCAAGAGAAGCAAAACGGGCGGGGCAGAGCCGCGAAGCATACAAAGACCAAGTCATTTGCTCGCTCAGTTTGAAAATTCACGAGAAGCGAGCAGGTCGCAGCCTATCGCTCGCTTATCGCGACAAACTGGAAGCAGCCTAGCACACACGCAGGCTCGGAAGGCTCTGGCTCCCCCGTTCGCTCCGTCGCTCTCGGCCCATGGACCCGCAGCAGCAGCAGCCGCAGCAGCAGCCGCAGCAGCCGCCGCCGCCGCCGCCGCCGCACGGCGCGAACCCCATGGCGATGGCGTCGCAGCCCATGGCAATGCCCCTCGGGCTGCAGCCGGCCGGCGCGATGGGCGCGCCGCTCGCGATGGGCGCCTACGGGGTGCCGCCGCAGGCGCAGATGATGATGCTCAACGGGATGCCGCCGGCGCAGATGGCGGCGCTCAACGCGCAGCAGCAGCAGCAGATGGGCCTCAAGATGGGGCAACTGGGCAACGCCATGAACCCCATGCAGCTGGGAGGCGCGGCCGCCGGCGGCCCGCAGCCCATGGGCGCCACCGACTGGCGCATCCAGCTCACGCGCGAGCACCGCGCGAACCTCATCGCCAAGATGTGCGTGGGGACAGTGAGAGAGGAGTGAATGTGGGAGAATGTATGTGAGGAAGAGGAAAGCTGACGCGACTGGCTGGTTGGCTGCGCAGCTACAACGAGATGGTGCGCGTGGCGAGCGACCCGCCGCCCGGCATCAAGCTCTGGATGAACGTGTCGTGGTACGAGCTCACGCTCTACAAGGAGTCGCGCACGCAGGAAGACTACATCACCAAGATCTTCAACCGTCTCAAGTCGTTGCGCGCGCAGCCGACGGACATGGCCGCTGCCATGGCGGCGCAGACGATGCCCAACAACGGCATGCTCTCGCGCCTCGACTTCTCCTACTACAGCAATCCGGTCATGGGCGGCGCACTACGCGCGGTGCCGCCGCAGGGCATGCCCGGCCAGCAGCCGGGCGGCTACCCTGGCCACCCACAGTTCGCCGGCCACCCGGGCGCGCAGCAGCCGCAGATCAAGCAGCAGCAGCAGCCGATGCCGGCGGGGGCGCCGAACGCCGCGGGAATGGCGAACGCTCAGCCAGTGCCGACGTCGGATGCTGCCGTGCGTGCTGGGATGGCTGCTGGAGGAGTGGGGGTGGTGAAGCCCGAGGGGGGACTGGGCAACGGCGGCGACAGCGCCGCAGAGTACTGGCGCCAGCACGTGGCCCTTAAAGCCAAGTACCACGACGACGTGGAGAAAGTGCACAGCGCGTTCAAGAAGTATGTGGATCACATGAAGGACCACACCGAGACGGACCAGAAGAAGAAGCTCCGGTACCTGCTGAGCTATGTGCAGCTGTGCGCGAGCGTGCTGAGCGAAGACCAGGCGACGCATCAGCCACGGAAGCTTGAAGAGCTCGACAAGGTGTACAAGTACATTGTGAAGATCGTGAACCCGTACCTGAAGAAATTGCGTACTGAAACCGACAAGCGGAATTCCGCGGGCGATCCGTCTCCGCCGGGAGGTCCGACACCGAGCGGATCTCCGCCACCGGGACAGCCGGGCGTCTCAGGTCCGGGAGGAAATACAGGAGGGCCGATGAATATGATGGATCCGAACATGCGTCAGCAGCAGCAGGCACAGCAGCAGCAACAAGGCCAGCAGAAGCCTCCGAACCAGGCTACTCCGCAGCAGCAATACCAACAACATCTCCAGCGCCAGCATCAGATGCAGCAGGCACAACAGCAGCAACAGCAGCAGCAGCGGATTCAGCTGCAGCGGCAGCAAATGCAGATGCGCCAGCAAATGGCTGCCCAACAGCAGCAGCAACAGCAGCAGCAGCAGCAGCTTCAGAACCAGCAGCAGCAACAGCAGCAGAAGCCGCAGGGGCAGCAGCCGAACCCAAGTGGTGCTCAGGCGAATCACCTGAAGCAGCAGCAAGCGGCAACAGGAGGGGCGGGAAATCAACCGAGCCAGGCTCTGAACCAGCAGCAAACCGCTGGCAACAATCAGGCTCAGCCGCAGTCACAGCCGCAGCAGCAGCAACGAGCGCAGGCTGGCCCTCAAGGGCTGAACCAGCCTTCTGCCCAGCAACCGCAGCAGCAGCAGCAGCAAGGCACTCAAGCGCAGCAACAAGCGCAGCTGCGTCAGCAGCAAGCTCACCAACAGGCGCAACAGCAAGCGCAACAGCAAGCGCAGCAGCAAGCGCAGCAGCAAGCGCAGCAGCAGGCGCAGCAGCAAGCGCAACAGCAAGCGCAGCAGCAGAAGAACCAGGCACAGCAGCAAGCCCAGATGCAGCAACAGGCGCGTCAGCAGCAGCAGCAGCAGCAGCCACAGGAGAGCCCGTCGATGTCGTCTGGACTCGGGCTGAGCCTCGACGACAGTTTGTATATGGAGGGCTCGCTGCTGCAGATGCCACCGAACCTCAGTGGCGGCGGCGGCGGCGGCTCGTCGGGCGGGTACTCGATGGGGTTCCCCAACGACCTGTCACCGACAGGCTTTGGGGACCTCGGCATGCTCGACATCGATGGCTCGGGGTTGATGTCGTACGACGGCCAGGACACGCCGATGAGCGGTCGGCATGGCGGCAGCGGAGGCGGCAACGATGCGAATGGAGACGACAACGGCGACAACGCGGACCTGATGACGTTCGTGGAGGCATTATAAGTACTGTGAGTCGATCTGTGGGAGGAATGAAGCAGCAGAAAAGGAAGAAGGAGCAGCAGCGGCGGCGTTGCGCGCGCCGCATTGCCGATCGAGGACGACGGCAGCAGCGAAGGTGTATTCAAGCGCCGGTTGGTTGGTTCGCTTCCGTCTTCCTCCTCTTGTTGTTGTTGTTGTTGGTTGATCGTCGCGGGTCGAGAAGAGAATACAACAGGGATTGAACGTGGCGCAAGCATCGTCGTCTGACAAACGCGTCGCCGTGCTTGCCCACTCATCCTGTGTGCACACATGCAGCGACACTCCACCAAGTCCGCTCCTGAGCAACGCGAGCGATCAGTCGATTGATCAAGCGAGGAAGCGAGCGGGACACCACAGTGGGACGCGCTCGCATTGCGCGGATGAAATGAATGGTACAGTAAGTCGATCAAAATCACGGAAGGCGCTGGACGTCGTGGATGGCTCGCCACGCAAGACCCTCGTGGATGGAACAAGGGGCCAGTGGCGGTCGGTCCCTCGGTCGGCCGGTCAGGCAGTCTCGTTCTGCTCTCTCAGAACCCAGAATTCTGATCGATACACGCGAGCAGGCCGGGAGCGAGAAGCAGCGAGAATTGTTTGCGTCGCCGGAGCACGGTGATTTCACCGGCTGCGTCGTCTACGTCGCCGCTGGCACCCATGCGAGCGAACCGGACGTCCGGGAGCAGATCGCGTTGGAGCGCGCCGAAGGCGTTTCGCTCGGTCTCCGAGGCTGGGCGGCGGGTCCCGCGTCCGAAGCGCGCGTGGCGCTCGTGGCGCTCGTCGGCGGGCGCTTGGTCTTGGCGCTCGGGCCGGGCGGAGCGGCAGGGAGGAAGGGAACGGCGGGCGGGTCTGCGCTGACTCACTCGCGGAGCCCAGCGCCCTTTCTTCCCGAGCCAGTTTGGAAGGGGTGTTTCGGCGCTTTCGATTTTAGAAGGGAGCTGCCGCCGGGTTTGCAAAACTACCCGCGCGCGCTGACTCGCGCTCAGTATGGCGGCGTTTCTCGGCCGGGCCTGCGCGCTCCGAAACCATCTATTCCGGTAATTCCGCCAAAGGCGCAAAGTGGCCAGCTGCGGCAGAGAGCGCGTCTCACTCCGGAAGCCGCGGGCGCGAGAAAAAGAGGTAGAAAGAGGTAGAAAGCGGTAGAAAGAGGTAGCGAGCACCAGCGAGCAGCAGCAGCCGAGGCACCTCCGCCCCCCGCCCCCCCGCTCACTCGCGCTCCGCCACCTCCCCGCGCAGGCTCCGCACGGCTCCGCCCGCTCACCCCAGCTTTCGCGCTACGTGAGCCAGCGACCGAGCGACTGACTGGCGTGCGCGGCGCTGCCTGTTTCTGGTCGCTGTCGTCGTCGCCTCGCCTGTCGCTCGCGTCCGCCTCCTCTCCGCCCGCGTTCTCGCCGCTCATTGCTGGATGGCGCGCCCGCGCGGCAAGTCCAACCCCATGAACCCGGCGCGGCGCCTCAAGGCGTCCTCGAGCGGCGGCGCGAGCGTGCTCAACCTGCAGATGGCGCCCGTGCCGGCGCTCGCGCCCACGGTCGAGGAGGATCTGGAGAGCCAGGCGCGCGCGTCGCTCTCACTCTTTGGCTTCGGCGTCGACGACGCCGTCAACTGGAGCCTCGTCAACGCTGCCGAGCCGGCGCTCGGGGTGGCCACCGCCGCCGCCGGGATCGCCGCGGGCGCTGGGGCTGGAATCCCGAGCCCGCTCACCGTCGGCCTCGCGGCGAACGGCGGCGGTGCCAGCACACCAACCGCAGGAGCTACTGCGAGTGGCACGAGCGTCAAGCTGCTCGAGCGCGTGTGCCCCATCGGTACTAACACGTTCCTTTGGAACACGATGAACCTCGGTGAGTCCGGCGGCGGTGGCAGCATCAACGCGAGCCTCGTGAACGACCCGAGCGCCGTGGACGCGAGCACGAACCCGGGCGAGGACGACCCAGACTGGGACCCGCTCGGCTACGGCCACATCTTCGCGTCCAAGATTCTGCAGCAGTACCTCGTCAAGAGCGTTGTCGTCGTGCCCGCGAGCGTCGAGGAGGTTGTGGACCTCATCATCCGCTCGGACCGCGACGATATGGACACGGCCATGCATCACCTCGTGGGCGTCAAGACCACGGCGTCCGGCATCATCTACCGCCGTAAGCGGCGCCGCAGCAGCACCAGTAGCAGCGGTAGCGGCGCCAAGCACCTGCGTCGCCGCCGCCACGCGCCGTCCAGCAGCAGCAGCAGCATCACGAGCACCCGCAGCGCGCCCGCCAACTGTAGCAATAGTATCACCCACAACAGCAACAGCGGGCTGAGCCGGAACGGCAGCCGCCAGACGCAGAGTCAGGATGGCAGCGGCGGCCGCACGCCAGTGTCCCTCACCCCGCCGCGACAGCTCCAGCACCTGTCGTCGCAGTCGCAGTCGGCGACGGACCTGAGCGACTCATCGTCCTCCGGCTCGGACGATGACGACGATGACGACGACGATGAAGATGAGGAAGAGGTCGTCGAGGTCGTCGACGGGCTGGATGACGAGAACCAGCCGTTCACGCAGATCGACCGGTCACCGCCAAACGCGCGGCGGCTGCATCCAGGACTGCGATCAACCACGGCGAGTATGGAGAGCCACAGCAACAGCAGCAGCAGCAACAGCCTGCACCAGCAGCAGCAAGCGAGCCGCAACAGCTCAACGTCGTCGCTCACTTCCACGCAGCAGCAGCCGCCGCCGCAGCAATCTGCCGTGTCGTACTTGGACGAATACCGCACCTCGCTGACGCAGGGCGGCCAGCAGGGCAACCTGAGCCTCAAGTGGGTCGTCGGCGAAAAGACCGGCCGCATGTTCGCGCAGCGCGCGAACTACTGCCTGCTCGACTACGAGTGCGTGCTCGTGAACGACTGGGAAGAAACACCGGCCGACGTGCGCCCGATGTACGTGCGCACCCTGCAGTCCGTGTACCTGCCGCAGTGCCAGCCGTGGATTGACGAGCTCGGCGCGCGGCCGACCGACCTCCAGCCCACAGGCATCATGGTGCGCGAGGCGCTGCACAGCCCAGGCTGCGTCGAGGTGCAGTTTGTGGCGTCAGTGCTCGAGAAGGCGCAGCTGCCGCTGACGTCGCGCCGCTCGAAGCTGCGCCAGCTGTGCGCCAAGATCGGCAAGCTCGAGGAAGTGCTGACGAGCCGGCGGCTGTCGCAGTCGCTGCTGGCTCACCAGCCACACTGGGTGAACGACCGCGAACGACCGGTGTGCCACTGCTGCGAGAAGGTGTTCAACCTGCGCCGGCGCCGCCACCACTGTCGCCTGTGCGGGGAGATCTGCTGTTCGGACTGCTGCCCGAAGAAGGACGTGGCGCTCCCGGAAGTCGGCACTACGAGCGTCCGCGTGTGCACAAACTGCGCGCGCCAGAAGCGGCGCCACAGCGGTGATGTGCTCGACCCGGCGCTGCATGGCATGCCGCGGACGCCCGTGCTCTCACCGGTGGCCAAGAGCGCGATGGCTGCCGCAACGTACCTGCCGACGCCACCGCCGCCGCACCACCCGTCGTTCGGGAGCTCGCACTCGACGTCGTCGCTGCCGTCGCCCTCCGACTTCTATTTATCCAACGCATCCAGCAGCTACGGCGGCGGTGGCGGGATCAGCAGCAGCACGGGCAGTGGCGGCAGCTCTTTGGGCGACCGCAAGCCGTCGCTCGCGAGCGCCGTGTTCCACAAACTCAAGAGCAGCCACAGCATGGCGTGAGGACAGTGAGCGCAAGCATGGTGTCATCACAAGTCTCCAGTCGTAGCAGCAGTAGCAGCAGCAGTGTCTGTCCGTTCGCAAGCTGTACCACAAGAAAGTCGTTTCGTGTATTTGCCCAGTGTTCGTGCTGTGTGCAGACGGACTTTTCCATGTCGCCCTGCTGCGGCCTATATGATCTCTTCGACTCACGAGAGCGATCGATAAGCAAAGAGGCTGTTCGAAGTCGTCCGAGAGTTGGCGCGGAGCCTTTTGTTTCGCTGTCTACTATGACCGTGTAGTTATCTCTCACGCTGTCTCTCTCTCACACTCTTTACAACGCGCGCTTGACGACCTTGACAACGTACGCTTGCAGTATGTCGCCTGGCAGGAAGCTGTCGAGGCCGTCGAGCTGCAGGCCGCATTCCTGGCCCTTGGTCACCTCCCCGACCTTCTCCTGGAAGTGGCGCATCGACTCCATCGAGATGCCTTCCGCAAGCGTCTCGCCGTCGCGGATCAGGCGGTACTTGGCCTGCATGTTCATGTTGCCCATCGTGATCTTACAACCGGCAATGTTGGTCGTGCGCCGCCCGGACGTCGTGATCGGGATCGACTGCAGCACTTCGGCCGTGCCGATGATCTCGGACTCCTCCACGCCGCTCAGGTTGTCGCGTAGCAGGTCCTTGATGTCGTCCAGCATCGTGTACACGACGCGGTGCTGCCGGATGCTCACGCTCTTCTCGAGCGCCTCGCGGTCGATTGAGCCCGGGTGCTTGATGTTGAACGCGTAGATCGTCGCGCCCGTGGCCTGCGCCATCTCGATGTCGGATGAGGACACCGGCCCGACCGCCGCCACGATCCGCTTGATCACCGCCTCGTCCGACGGTAGCGACGCGATGAGCTCGTCAATCGCTGAGATCACGCCCACCGAGTCCGTCTTGACGATGATCGGCACCACGTTCGCCACGTACCCTTGGTCGCCGGCCTTGAGCGCCGCCACGCGTTTCGCCTCATCCGCCTCCTCGCGCCGACGCAGCTCGATCTGCTGCCACTTGTGCCGCGCGCCCATGTACTTGCGGCGCCGGTGCGCGTGGCCGCCGCCGACTGCATCGGCGTCATCCGCTTCCTCAGCCGTGGCCATGAGATCCCACTCAAGCAGCTCCTGGCGCTGCGCGATCACCTCCTTCGCGCGGTCCTCGCTCTCGACCACGAGCAGCGCATCGCCGGCGTTCGGCAGCCCCTTGAGCCCGACCACACGCACTGGGAGACCTGGCCGAATCTCCTTCGCACGCTTGCCGTTCTGGTCCACGAGCGCGCGGATCTTGCCGTACTCGAGCCCGCACACGACGGTGCTGCCACTCCGAAGCGTGCCCCACTTGACGATTGCGTCCACCTGCGTGCCGACGCCGCGCGCGACGTTGGCCTCGAGCACGACCGCCTCTCCGTGCGCACTCGCGTCCGCGCGTAGGTCGAGCACCTCGGCGTGCAGTGCGATCGTCTCTTTGAGCGTGTCGAGCCCGATACCGGTCTTGCCCGACACGCATACGAGCGGCGTGTCGCCGCCCATCTGCTCGACGACGACGCCGCGAGCCAACAGTTGGTCGCTAATGCGATCCCGCACTTCCTGCTCATCGTGCGCGTGCATGTCACACTTGGTGACCGCAACGACGAGCGGCACGTTGTTCTTCTGCGCAAGCTGGATGACCTCAGCGGTCTGCGGCCGCACGCCGTCGTCCGCCGCGACTACGAGCACGATCATGTCGGTGACTTCAGAGCCGCGCGCGCGCATGCCGCTGAAAGCCGCATGGCCCGGCGTGTCAATGAACGTGATCCGGTTCTGATTTCCGAACTGCTTGCCGAGCTCCACAGTGAACGCGCCGATGCTCTGCGTGATGCCACCGGCCTCGCCAGCCGCGACCTTGGACTTGCGCAGCGCGTCGAGCAGCGTCGTCTTACCGTGGTCAACATGGCCCATGACAGAGATGATTGGCGCGCGTGGCGGAAACATGGAGCAGTCCGCGGGCGGCACCGTGAGCTCCAGGTCCACAAAGTCCGGCGGCAGCAGCACGGGGATCATGTTGAGCGACTCGACCGCGAGCTCCGCGATGTCGTTCGAGAGCACGGTCTCATCCTTGACACCGCGCTCGCCCAGGTCGCGCAGCGCCTTGACAAGCACGCGCGATTTGACGCACATGCGCTCGGCGAGGTCCTTGACGGAGATCGTGGTCGGGATCTCGACCTCTAGCGGCGCGGCATTGGCGACGGTCTGTGCCTTGGGATCGTGCTTAGTTTGCTTGCGCTGGAAGCGTTGCACGCGGCGCTGCTCGCGGCGCTCATCGTCAGCGCCGCCGCCGCCGCGGTGCTCGGCCCAGTCGACGTGGCCGAAGAGGTCGTCGTCGGCGTCGAAGAGGCTGTTCTCGAATTGGAAGTTCTTGAGCAGGCTTCGTCCGTCCTTCTTCTTCTTGCCCTTGAGCTGCTGCTGCCGGCGCTTGTCGGGTGACGCGACGGCCGCCAGTAGCTTCTTGCTCTTGTGCTTGCGCACGTGCGCGTCATCGTCGGCGCCGTCGTCGACGTCATCACCCTCACCTCCCTCCAACTCCCCCATGCCAATCTCCTCCTCCTCATCATCATCCTCAGCGAGCCCGAGCGCTGACAGCTGCGAGCGTTGCGCGTTGTTGTTCTCCGCGCGCTTTCTGCTGGTGTTCGTCGCCGCTTTCGGTGGTGCGTCTTTTGCGCTGTCCTCCTCCAGCGCGAACGACAGCAGGTTCTGGAACTTATTGGTGAACACGGGGTTCTGCCCGCGGTTGTCGCCCCGAAAGCCGCCGCCGACGCTCTTGCTACTTTTGCTGCTGTTGGCGGCGGCGGAGCCGGTGGGCGGCGAGGCCGGTGGGCGGGCGCCGAAGAGATCCCAGTTCCCGCGCGCCTTGGGCGGCGGCTTGGGCTTGCGGTTGCTCGGCAGGTGGTTGCGCTTGCGCCTGTCGGGCACAGAGGATGGCGCGCTCACACTCAGGCGGCGGCTGCCGGCGGCCGCTGTGCGCTGCAGCGCGCCGCGGAGCTGCGCCCACTGGCTCATGTTGCTGGTCGATGATGGATTGTGCGCATACGCATATGCTATCGGGTGGCAGTGATGGTCAGCTGCTGAAATGACTGGTGCTCAGTATATTACTTGGGAGATTCGATAGTGAAGAAAGTCCGCCCTCCATTTTATCCATCATTTCTTCCTTGGATTTCCTCACTATAGAATATCTTGGCAATCTCGTGTGATAAAACACAGGGAAGCGAGCGACCGCCCCAGCTGGTAACAACAGCGAAGAAGAGCGCCCCCATAGCGAACGACTAGCTGCATGGCCGCCGCCTCCGCGCTCCGCCCGCTACAGCCGGAGACGGCGACCGACTGGCGCGCGCGCATGCAGACGCGGCTGCCGCAGCTGCGCGCGCGTCCGTCGGCGGCTTTCTATGTGCCGCACGGCCGCGTGCTTGGAGCTGACTACGTGAGTTGCGCTCCCTATCGGGTATACGCCCCAAGTGTCCGCCTACTAACACGCAATGGTCAATCGTCCGAACGTGCGCACAGTTCCGCGAAAGCGGCTTCGATCGTCCGATTATCGCGGCCGCGCCGCACCAAGTCGGGCTCCACGGTGCGTTGTCATAGCCCCCTCGTTCCGTTTCTCGCAAGTGTACACTTTGCATGCACCCTGCTCACCGTGTACTGTGCGCACAGTGCCTCCATCTGGAGCGATGGACCTGGCAGCGCTCGAGCGCAGCATCGGCAGCGAGCGCGCGATTCGGGCGATCGACGTGCGTCGCGGCTGTTTTTGTGGGAATGTTTCGGAACGAGTGGGTAGAGTGGGAGAAATGACGTGTGCTCTCTTTCTGGGAGGTATATCAGGTGGCGTCTCAGCTGGAGCTCGCGGAGGACTGGAGGCTGCGCGAGTGGATCACGTTCTTCCAGCAGCCGCCGGCGCAGCGCGCGCGTGTGCTCAACCTGCTAAGCCTCGAGTGCGGCTCGAGCAAGCTGGCGAAGGTCGTACGGCCGCCGGCGGTTGTCAAGGACATCGGCTGGGTCGAGGCGCTTTGGCCCAAGAGCAACAAAGCTGACCGCGCGCGCATGCCGCGTGTGCAGCTCTACACGCTCATGAGCTGCGCCGAGAGCTTCACGGACTTCCACGTCGACTTCTGCGGCTCGTCGGTCTGGTACCATCTCTACCAGGGGCGCAAGGTGCTAGACAACGCGATATGAGATGAAAAAATGACGCGCCATATAAAGCAGAAGGACAGAAGGTAGCTCACGCGCTGCTGCATCCACAGATCTTCTTGCTGATTCCGCCCACGGACGCGAACCTGCGCGCGTACTTTGAGTTCCAGGCGCACTACACGTTCGGCGAGTCGGACTTCCTCGCAAGCCGCATGGACGACGTGTCGTGCGTCGAGGTGAGCGCCGGCGACACGTTCTTGCTGCCATCTGGGTGGATCCACGCGGTATACACCCCGGAGGACTCGATCGCGTTCGGTGGCAACTTCCTCACGGGCTACCACATCCAGATGCAGCTGCGCTGCCACGCCATCGAGGACGCGCTGCACGTGACCAAGCTCTTCCGCTTTCCGCAGTTCGAAGCAGTGCACTGGTACGCAGCAGGCCACTACGCTCGGCACCTGCAACAGCAGCGAGTTGCTCAGCAGAAGAAGCGTGCGCCAGGCGCGAGCACGCGGAAGCTGGCCACGTTGTCTCAGTGGGAGCTGAGCCAACTGGCTGCTCTCGTCGCGAAGCTCGAGAAGTGGCTGGAAGATGGGAGCATGAATGAAGAAGGTGCGGTCGAAGGCAGTCGCACTTCGCCTGCTGACCCGAGCGACGTGAGCGTCGCGCGGATCTGCAAGACGGCAGGCAGCTTCGCGAACCCGAGAGCGATGCTGGCCAGTATCCGCCACAATCTCGCAGTCGTGACCGCCGAGCCTAAGATGGAATTCGAATGTGATGGCGACAAGGAAGTTTCAGGTGGAGCTGCAGCGTCGAACGTTATCGTCGAGACCATGAAAATGACCGAGGCGGGGAGCAGCCCGTGCCCTTCCACGACGAGTACCACAAACTCAAGCGAGAGTAACTCCGCGTCGAGCTCGAGCGTGAGCGACAGCTCGAGTGTGTCCAGTGACTCGGACGATGACACACACTCGGACGACGACGAACAGAAAAGAGAGAAGGGCAAAGACGACGACGAGAGCAAGGACGACGACAGCGCTAGCGATAGCGACTCGAGCAGCAGCAGCAGCAGCAGCAGTAGCAGTAGCAGCAGCGGCAGTAGCAACAGCAGTCGCAGCAATCGCAAGGTCAGGCGCGAGTCTGAATCGACAGGTGCTCTCAACGGTGTCACCCGTGGCGAAAACGACGAGAACGCTGACGACGACGACTGCGACAGCAGTACCAGCGAAAGTGATGACTCGGACGTGGACAACGCATATCCGCGGCTGCCGCCTGCCCACGTGGACACCCTCCTGGCGATTCGCAAGCGAGCGAAGCAGGACGAACTGAAGCTGACGAGTCGGATGAAGGAGGAGGTCATTTTCCAAGCGCGTCTGCATCAGCGAGAACGGCTCGAGCAACTCCAGCGCGGGAGAACAAAGAAGTCTAACGCAACAGCGAGAAGAGCTGCTGGCACATCCTCGTCGACGCGAAAGTCGAATAAGAACCAGAAGAAGGCGCCGTCGGCATCATCGTCGCGAAAGAGCGCCGGCTTGGATCAGGCGAAGGCGATCGCAGCTCCAGGGGCTACGGCGGCCGAAGACTGGCTTGTGGACTGCTCGTGCGGGTTCAGTGGGAAGAACATTGACGACGGGAGCCTCATGGTTGCGTGTGACGTCTGCGGCACGTGGGTGCACGCGAAATGCGCGCTCAAGCCCGGGCAGAAAGAAATGGGCGACAAGTTCACATGCTTCCGGTGCGAGAATTGGTACTTCGACTGCATTTGCGGTGTGAAAGGCGCCAACGTGAACGACGGCGAGCCTATGATTGAGTGCGACACATGCCGGGTGTGGCAGCACACACTGTGCAACGGGATCCCGGAAGGCGTGGAGATCCCCAAGAAGTACGAGTGCAGCGCCTGCCGCAGTGGCAAGGCCAAGACCAGTTCGAAGAAGGCACGTTCGCGGAACTCTTCGTCGTCGACGTCGAGCAGCAGCAAACAGCGTAGCCGATCAGCGCAGACTGGCCCGCCGCGCCGCAGAAACAGCTCCAGGTCCAATGCTGACACGCTTCTGCCTGACGCCAACCCGGCGCCTCCCGCTTCTGCACTTGTTCACACGCTCGGTGCGGCACAAGTGTTTACACCTATGGGTAAAGAAGCGAATGGTGGCTCGCTGGCGTCGGCACCATCCCCGCCACTCTCTCAGGGGTCACTGCCAGCTTCATCGCCTCCGCCACCGTCCTCCCCGCCACCGATGCCGATGCCGCCGTCGACACCGCCACCTCCTCCTGCGTCTACTTTGCTTCCGGCTATCAATGTCTCGAACGCTTTGAAATGTGGAGCTGGCAGTGATAAGTCGCCGGCAAGAGCCAGTTGCGAACGCAAACAGAGCGACAGCCTCTCGAGCGGCTCATTTGACGCCAACCGCCCCAGCTCAAGTCCGAACGTGCCAAAACGGAGATCAAGCATATCGAACAGGAGGAGGTCGAGCGAGGATCGGTCTCGATCTGGCTCCCACATGGACGACGACGGCCATGTAGCAGCAGACATCCTATCCGAGCTTTCGACGATGAATCGTCCTTTGCTGCCTGTCACCCCAAAACATCCAGGCGCGAACGGAGGGCACAATGGAGAGTGGAGCAAAAGCAACGGGAGCAACCATAGTGCGAGCAAGCGGAAGGTCGAGTCTGTTCGCGATCGGCTGGAAAAGAAGCTTAAGAAAAAGAAGAAGTTGCGTTAAGAGCAGTGGGCGGCGGCAGTGGTAGAAGAGTGGACGGCGTATTATGTGCATAGCAGGTGTTGTACTCAACTCCTAGATCGATGTGTTGCAATGTATCGCCATATTCTTGGAAGTGTCTTTGACATACCCCACGCAGCGCTCCACTGACTCGGGAGACACCTTGGCACCAGTCTTCGCGCACAGCTTGACGTTGTTCTGCGCCGTGTGTGGCATCGCCAAAGCCAGGAAACGACCGCCATGCAAGTCCGAGACATACAACGCTCCGATCGGACCCAAGCGGAATGACACACGTGGCCACTCGGACTGAAAGGCGTGCCACTT
>JAASFW010000358.1:0-21489 GCA_023334005.1 Globisporangium orthogonon | reverse complement strand
GAGAGAGAGAGAGAGAGAGAGAGAGAGAGAGAGAACGAAGAAGGTCTCTATCTCTCTACACACATACACATATACCTAGAGCCACCACCATTCGAACCCTTGGAGGACAACGACGTTTGAAGCGGAACGCGAGGATCGCCATCCATTTGAAGCGCCTGAGCGCTGCGCGCTACCTTCCTACGTGACGCAACACCGTACGTCGTCGCACAGCGCTGATAAATACTACGTGTCTCCCTCCCTCCCACCCATCCTCGCTCTACTTTGCCTTGCCTGCCACCCATCCACCGCTCGACGAACTCACTCGTGCTGCACGAGTGAGACGCGCAGCGAGCCGCTGAGCGAGCCCGTGCACTTGCCACCGACCGAGAGGGCGACTTCAAAGTCGCTCGTGTCGCTACCTGCGTCGTCGATGCACTCGGGCGGCAGGCTGAGCACGCCCTGCCCGAAGCACGACTGCGAGCCGCTCGTATGCACCTTGATCGCCACGTGCATGCCACTCGTGACACGCGCGAACGTGGCGTGCGAGATGCCGTCGCGCACAAAGTCGAGCCACTTGCGGTGCGCCACGTTGCCCTTGAGGAGCAGCTCGTCCGAGCCGGCTGAGTACACGCCACCGCTCAGCGAGTCCGCGAGCTCGTGGAGCTTGCGTTGCTCCGAGAAGATGTCTTCAGACGGCAGCGGGAAGACGACCGTCACCGTCACTGCTCGCAACGAAGCGCATCATGAAACAAGCACCGTAGGTAAGTCGAACATGACACCAAGATCAGGAACGAACTTCGCATCAAGCGATAGAAACTTACCGTGGTCGAGTCGCTTGGTTTCCTCGGTAGTGTCATGCTGTCGCAGCTGGTTGTACTGACGGCTCGCACGCTGCGGCTCCGGAACGAATGGCGCAGGTAGGACCTTCCACTGGATGTCACGGAACGAGACCTTGAGTGTGCACTCGAACACGCCGCTGATGTTCTGCATCCGGCGCCAGTTGCGAGGTGGAGCCGGCGGTCGCTTGGGCATCGGCTCGTAGCTGCGGTTCACGCGCACGTGGAAGACCCCGACCACCGGTTTGTGGTCCGAACACTTGACGTCTTCACATACCGTGTAGAGCGAGCACTTCAGGCGCCGCGACATGTCTGTCTGTGACGTGTACAGAATGCGGTCCGTGTACGACGGTACGCGCTCACCCGCGCCTTTTACTGACGTCGTGTACTGCTTGGCGAGCTCCGACATTGTCCACTTGGCGTCTGGTTTGAGCCCGACGCCGCGCTTCCGCCGATACGACGGCGGGAACGCGATCTTGCTCTCGCGAAAGCCGAAGAAGATCTGCCCCGCTTCCATCCAGTTCTTGAGCTCGTCGTGCACGAAGAGGTCATCCCAGATGAATTTGTCGTCGATGCGCTCAAACTCCTCGATGCTCGGGCTCGAGTCGGCGTCGGCGTCCACTATGTAGTCGACGTCGCCGACGCTGCCATCCGCACTCGTGGCATAGCGCTCGACAATGCTCACGTTCAGACTCGTGGCGGTCTCGGTCGTGTCGGTCCGCGTTTCGCGCGTCGAGCGCAGCAGACCACTGTCACTGAGCAGGTTCGATCGCCAGCTGCTAAAGCGCTTCTTGGCGGCACTGACAGTGCTGCTGACTCCCCCGAGCCCACTCCCGTTGTCGCTGGTTCTGCTGCTGTTGTTGCTGAGATCGCTGCGGTGGATGTTCGAGACGAGCTCCAGGATCTCGCTCGGACTTGCGTTGCGGTGCGTCAGACGGTAGTTGAGGTCGCCCAGCACGAAGCTGTGGTGGTGCATCAGCGGGAACTCGAAGCCGACGTCCTCGGCGTTCAGGTGCAGCTCCGTGAACATGTCGACCGCGTCACGATTCCGGCGCGCCACCTTCGATCGGCCCTACATGAACAATGATCGCAGCGAAAGTGAACATTAAGCGGACGAGCTGTCGACAATCGCGCTACGCGTCTCACGCTCGCTGGACGCGAATGTATAGTACGCACTTTCGAGTCGGACGAGAGGTGGCACGTAGCAAACGCGAACGATGTGTCGTAGTAGCGGAACGCGAACCCCACCGCGCCTTTGTTTGATGCGCGCGTGACCACGAGCGAGGTGCCAAAGTTCGCCTGCAACGACATCACAAGGAGACATTAGCCACACGTAGGTTAGCTGGCGCCTAAAGGCCGTTGTGAGCGAATCCCAAAGCGAACCTGCTGTTGCGCTGCTGGCGGCATGTAAAACGCGCCGCTCTCGACGTCTTCTGCCTTGATGTACACTGTGATCGCGATGTGGCCCTGCGCAGTCATAGCATAGCGCCAATCCACTCGTCAGTGTGTCTGTATGAGCGGCACAGCCAGGTCTCTCTCTCTCTCGCTCGCTCGCTCCAGCATCGCCGTCGTACGTGGTAGCCCAATGAGGTATTTCTGCTCCCAATCTGGCGTCGGTACTGGCGGAATGGCACACTCGCTGGAGCCGTGGGCGATGAGCGACCCTCGATGTGGTGGCGGATCTGCTGACGCGTCTCAGAGAGATGAAGACATTCCTGGACACCGATCACGTAGATGTCGTAGCCGCGCGGGATCCACTTCAACTGGCAGTCATATTGAGACGGGTGGAACACACATGTGAAATCAGCAAGAGCGCGACGACATTATCCGTGACAGTCATGCATCATAGCGCACCAGATCTGTCTTGCTCAGCTTGCCCTCGCCCATGTTGAACGTGGACACGAAGATGCTCGCCGGTCGGCCGAAGCTCTTGAGCAGATGCGGACTCAGCGTTGTGTCGGCTGGGAAAATGGGCGACGCGATCTCTCGGTACACTGCGATCGGGGTTTTGTGCCGGCAAAGCGTGAGCAGCTTGGACACGAGCCCGCCGTAGATGACACTCGTGGCGAAACCCTGGCTGCAGAGTGTCACCTGCATCGCGATTGCGAGCGCGAACCTGGCACTCCCGACTTTGTCGCCAAACACTGACAACGTACGAGAAGAGCCGAGCGACACACACGAGTATGATGAGCAAGTGAGCTTGCATACTCAAGCACTTCGCATCAAAGGTGCAAAAGTACAAATAATACGCACGTCGGAAGACTGCGCTCGGCAGCCAGAGCACCACGAAGGCGACCATGTAGATCCGCAGCTTGTGCATGATGACCCACGAGGTCTCGATCGCGTCCAAGTTGTTCTGGTGGCGCGCGTGGCGGCTCACGTGCACGTGCGTGACGAAGAGTACGCCGCACACGTACACGATCGCGAGGATGACCCAGAGATAGAGCGTGAGCAAGTGCCAGTGCGTGTTGGCCACCCAGCAGTAGAAGATCGCGTCGCCGAACATGTCGCCTACAACACACATCACAAATGGCAAACACCATTCGCATGAGCATGCCATCTGCATCACGAGGGTACTGCTTTGCTTAATGACTCGCACCTGCAAGGATACCGACGCTCGTGCAGAACGCCGGGAAGATGGTGAGGCAGAGGTAGAGCTTGAACCTGTTGAGCAGCTTGACCTCGCAGTCACGGTGCACTACCTTACGAAACATGCTGTGCGCCATGCAGCAGTTCCAGACCACCGCTGCACGACGTGAGTCCACCAGAGTCCACGCGTGAGTGACGCGTTGGTATCCACCGAATTGCAACCGAATGCAGTGGTGAACGCACACATGAGGCCGGTGAACTGGAGCGCGAAGCCCTGGGCATCGCACGCGAGCTTGTCGCCTGATGGGTGCGCGAAGATCTTGGGGAGCGAGTAGCCGATGTCGAGCAACGAGAGCGTGAAGACCATGCGCTGGCTTAGGCTCGCAACGTCTCCCGGACGCCTCGAGCGCAGGAAGTGCCACACGATGAAGGCGCAGCCGAACATCGAGAGCGAGTTGCACACGACGATGACCACGTGGACCGCGTGTAGCTCGTCGGCCGAGAGCTCCGCCATCGCAGCAGGCTCGAACGCCACCAGGGGGACGCAGCAGCAGCAGCAGCTATCAGGGGGAGATCTGCCGCTCGAGCGAGCTACTCGCGCTACTTGCTTGGCCGATTTGGCGGCGAGCGGTGCCGAAGCGTGTCGAGAGAGCGAGAGAAGCCTTTGGTGGGTTCGGTTCGGACTGTGGGAGGAGGAGCGCGCGTCTCGTGTGCCACCACGATCAGCGATCGTCCGAAGTGAGAAACGCTAGGATTTTGAACGGCGCGCTTGGAAGCTCAACGCAGTGCTTACGCGAACGCATGGTGGAGATTCCTCGATGCCCGAGAGGATGGAAGCGTGCGAGCAGCGTTCCAAGCCGCGACCGCCACGCACGAGCGGCATGCACGAGGTAAGCGATGTTCATCTTCGTCATCTCCTTTTCGTACTTTGTCAGCGCTAAAAAGGATGTTTTTGTTCCATTTGTTGTAGGATAAAATACAGACAGCTTTTATTCATTTTTGCCACCACACCAAAAAGAAGACAAAATGCTGACAACATGGCGGCTCGTGGCCGCTGCCGTGCTCGCGCCGCTCGCGTATGTGCTCGCCAAGCCCGTGATGGAGGGGCTGCTCGGCGCCGTGCGGCGGCGCATCGGCCGGGGCTTTCGGTGCGTTCAACTATCTCATTGTTCTCATACATTTTGTCGGACAGTTTTGACCGAAGAGTGTCCGAGATGCTTGCAGCTGGATCGCCGACGTGCAGCGCTACATGCTGCTCTACCTGTCGTGGATCTGCTTCGCACTGCTACTGCTCTCTATCGCGCGCTACGTGCTGCTGCTAGAGGACGACTCGGCGCCTGTGGATGCGCTCCAGTTCTTCCTCGGGCTCTCGGTTGTGCTCGGCACCTTCGCGCTGCGCAAAGTCGTCTCCAACGTACGTTGGCACCGTACAACCTGCTCTCGAAGAGCCGCCCACGCGCGAGACTCCAACTCGGCTGCTGCCTACTATGCCAACAGGTCATCGTACGCCATTTCGGGTGGGACCAGGACCCGACCGAGTTCGGTCCGCGCATCTTCGTCGTCACCGAAGGCGTCAACGTGCGTGGTCTCGATGTTATACTCCAATGCGATGCGTTGTGATGTTGGCGAGGCGACACGAACTCAGCACGGTCGTCGGTTCGCACTACTCTCCAGCTTTTCGTGTTCATCCTCATGGCGATCGAGATCTTCTACATCTTCTTTGTGGACAACGAGATGGCGCAGTTCCTGCTCGTGCTCGTGCTCGGCTGCCTCGAGCTGCTCGCGGTCTTCGCGGGTTTCACGACGGTGGGTGGGTGTGGTGGGTGTGGTGAACGGCCGAGCGAGTTGTGCTTCTCACTCAGTCGATCACACTCTTCCTGTCCTTTGGTGCTTGGATAATGTCGGCGCGCGTACGTGCAGCTGAAGAACGTTGCAACGGGGCTCTTCCTGATCTTCGCGGAGCCGTTCCGCGTCGGCAACGAGTGCAAAGTGCACGACCTACGTGGGTTCATCGAGCGCGTGTCGCTTGCGCGGACGACGCTGCGCCGCCACGACGGCGCGCTCGCGTTCGTACCGAACGGCGTCTTCGCCGACTGGCACCAGACGAACGGCAGCGCACAAGACGCCCAGCTGCACGAACTCGTGCTCCGATTGCAGCCGACGACGCCGATCGACAAGATCCAGCATCTTATCGACGAGCTTTCGGTTATCCTGCCGCAGTTCGCCGTGTCTGAGGAGATTGCCGCTGCGGGTGCCGTGCCCAGGGAAGTAGGAGGAGGAAGAGGAGGACCCGCGAGCGTACGCGACAGTGAGTCGATCGCGACTTCGGAGTCGGTGCGGTTCCCGTTCCCGCCCGAAAACCAGAGCTTCGCAAGCACCACGGACAACGCGCGCGCAGCCGAGGGCCGCAGCAGTTTCCGCGTCGTGCTCTGCGCCATGTATCGCGTGAAAGTGAGCATTCTCGTGGACCGCGCGCGCTTCGAGTCCTTCGAAGCCTGCAAGACGGAGGTGGGCATGCTTTCGCGCTAGATTGGGAGATCAAAGGGCATCGCTGAACCGATCCCACTCGATGACTGTCCTGTCCCCTTGGTGGTGCAGATAAACATGTCGATCGTGGAGAGTTTGCAGCGGATCGGCATCGTCGCGCACCAGCAGCAGGTGATTTGATCCGGTAACATCACGAAGGCATTCACTACCGCAACAATTGCGCCATCAGCGGCCGGCGCGCTACAGCTCCGACGACTGCTGGCGGCGCTGCCGCAGCGCGGCTCCTCCTCGACGAGGATGTTCGCTTGTATGTCTGTGTAAGTGCCCGAACGCCGGGAGGCTTGTCGGCGCTCCACCGTCCGCGCGTCCGAGCCCACGCAGCAGGCTGAAGTCGACTTCGCGCCTCGAACTCGACTGCTCGGACTCGAGCTGCGGCTCCGCGGCAGCTTGTCTGGGAGGCAGCGTCTTCTTCGCCGACGTGTCTCTGTGCAGCTTCAGGTTGAGCTTTGCCAGCAACTCGGTGATCTGCAGCACCACCTGCTCGTCTCGCTGTCGGTCAGTAATCAGTAGTCCCCAAGTGATATCCAGTGCGCTCTGCTCACCCACCTCAGTCTTCTCCTCCATGATCTGTTTGATGTGGCGTTCGTGCGTGTAGTACACGACGTGCACGGTGTACGAGTCTTCGACACTGATCCAGAACCGCCCACCAGCAACTTGGTCGTCGTCGTCGGCCGCCGCCGCGCGTTTGCTCGTCTTGTCCCACTCACCGCGCTGCGAGCTGCCACCAAGTGCGAGTGCGGCGACCTTGGCCTTGCGCCGCGCCTGCTTCTCGGCATGCAGGTGCAACAAGAAGTTGTCGAGCTCCTGGATGAAGAGGCGAACGGCTGAGGCGCTCGTGCGGTGGCTCAGGTGCACCGCGACGACGACGCGGCGGTCGAGGCGCTTGCTCTGGATCTCGACCGTGGTCTCGAGCAGAATGCCGTTTGGGATGTACGCGAGCCCCTTGTCGTACCTCCGCAGCGAAAAGCACTGAAGGTAGAGTCGTTCAACGACGCCCTCATGCCCCTGGAACCGGATATGCGAGCCGCTCTTGATCTGCTCGTCGATAAGTGCCATGAGGCCGCCCATAACGTTCTTGAGCTGGCAGAGCCAAACAAGGTTGAGTTCGGTCTTTAGCGATGTATATCCCGACTGACTACTCCCCACATGTGACGTACCCACGAGTGTGCGCCGAAGACGACGACGATCTCAACCATCATCACGGCGACTGTCGAGATCTGCGATGAGTCGAACTTGGTGATCTGCCCGATCTCGTCGATCATGAAGGACGACACGACCGTGGCCACGAGCAGGATTTTGATCACCTGTCCCCCCCCCCACACACACAGTGACAATTAGGCACACACCGAGTCTACCTGCAACGCTCACACATTACCCGTGTCCCTAACACTACTTACCCCGATGCCCTCGGTGATGATCATGACCCTGCTGTAGTCGTCGTCGTCTTTGGACGCCGCGCGGTTCCAGCCCTTGACACGGACGATACCCTGGCCGCCAAAGCCTCTCAGTTCCTCTCCTTCGCACTGCATCGTAGACTTTACATGGCGCGCACCCAGGTGATGTAGTTGCAGAAGGCGATGACGACCCAGATGAGCGGGAAGCCGAGCAGCAGCGTGATGAGGCTCGTGACCGTGGCCTCGTCGATGCTCGCGGCGGCCTCCAGGTCGGCGACGTAGGCCGCGAGCCAGAGGAAGAGTACGAAGACGACCCACGACAGCGGCTGCAGCAGCGTCTTCTCGAACTCCTTCAGCCACACGCGCGCGCCGGGCAGCGCGCGCCGCACAAGCCGCAGCGAGAAGCGCACGAGCTCCACGCGGAAGAGGTAGGACGCCGCGAGGATCGCCAGCCCGAGGAACACGCGCCATTGCGCGCTGCTGGGCGTCGACGCGCCGCCGTTACTGCCAGCGCTAACGCCATCGCTGCTGTTGCTGCTCGCGCTGCTCATGCTCAACTCGCCTCGTACTTAGCGCAGGATTGAGGTCTACACCGATGCCACTCCACGAGTGGATCACCGCCAGCGCTGCGTGCGTGCGTGTGAGCGCGCTCGTCGACCCCGTCGCAGCCGGCGCAACCGGCACACCGGACGACCGGACGATCCGCGCGCGCGACACGCTCCCAGCTGCGCTGGACCTCGTGACGCTTGCACCCGGCGCAGTTCTCGATGCGAGCGCATGGCTGAAAGAGATCGGATCCGAGCTGCCGAACCTGCGCGAGGAGCTCCAGCAGCTGAGCCCGACGCTGCGACTCGCGCTCGCGCTGCTGTACGAGCGCGCGCGCGGAGCCGAGAGCCGCCTCGCTGGGTACATCGCGCAGCTGCCGGCGCGCATTCCGCTGCCGATGGTTTGGAGCGACCATGCGCGGCGGAGACTGCAGCGCACCGCCGCGTACGTGGCAGCTTTGTTTAGGATGATGAAGGAGGGGGAGAAAGGTTGCGGTAAGTTAATGTAGACGTGTGTGTGTGTGTTAGTGCGCCGTTGGTGGACGCGGAGCTGGTCGTGCAGCTCTTCGAGCGCTTCGCTGCGCCGCTGGCGCGCAAGTTCCCGGCGCTTTGGGCGGCCGACGAGCTCACGCTCGCGCGCTTCCAGTGGGCGTACGCGGTCGTCTCGTCCCGCGCGTTTACTGTCGGCGGCGCGGCAGAGCCGGCGCTGCTGCCGGTGATCGACATGGCGAACCACGATCACGCAGATCCCGCGGCGAAGATCGTGAGAGCGGATGACGGGTCCTTCCAGGTACAGTGTGCCTGCTCTAAATCGCTTCACTTGCGTTCCTTGCGGCGAGCGAGGACTACTAAGAGCTCACCTGCTATCTCTTCCTTTCTGATGTTCAGCTCGTCACGCTGCGAGCCGTCGAGAAGGATGATGCGGTGACGATCTCGTACGGCGATCTCTCGAACGCGGAGGTGCGGCTGTGGTGCAGAAAGAGGCGGTCTGATCTCGTTCAAACACTTGCTTTCCTGAAGCTGACGCTCGGAGATAATGTTTCGCTATTGTGTCATCAGCTGCTGTGTCGCTACGGGTTCGTGCTCCCCGAGTCCGTGCCGAGCGACTGCATCCTCGTCACGAGCGACGAACTCCTGGCGACGTACGCGGCGTTCTTGAACGATGATGAGGACAACGTGAGCGACGCGCAGAGCGACGGTGGCAGCGATGGTGACGGCGTGCAGGAACAGGAGGTGGCGAAAGAGCCTGCTGCGAAGAAGCGGCGCGTGTTTGCGGAGAAGAAGAGCGCGGAAGGCGATGCGCTCGTCTTCCTGCTGCATGGGAGGCAGGAGCAGGAGTTTGGGCTCGGAGACGCGCTGTTGAGCTTTGTGTTCGCGAGGAATCTGCCCGCCGAGTCGCTGTACGACGTGCTCGCCGTGCTGTTACGCAAGCGCGACAAAGCGTACAGCGCGGTACTTGAGAGGCAGCTGAGCACGAGGCTGCCGACTGAAGAGGAGGAGCTCGTGCTGCTGCTGACGAAGCACGAGCGCGCCGTGTGCCGTCGAATCCTCATCGGGCTTCTGACGCTCACGGAGAACTCGAGTGACGAGGAAGAGGAGGAAGAGGAGGAGGAGGAGGAAGAAGGAGATGACGAGTAGCGACCATTCTCAGTCTCTCCCATTAGCACAGCGAGTTCAAGTTGATTGGCTGCGTTTGTCTGCGCTTGGCATCCAATCATGCATACCGACTGACTTTGTGTTGCCATGGCACGCATCACGTTGAAGCTCGATTCCTTAGAATGTGTGGGACAGAAAGATGGTGCAAGTGAATTTTGTGGGCCAAAAAGTCCACTGTTTTCCTGAGACGAGTTTTTGCGCTTCAACAGCGTCGACAGCATTCAAAGGCCTTCGAGGATGAACGATGAAGACCGGAGGGTGATTCTAAAGCGCGTGAGCGCGATCCGCGCAAGCACCGCGGGGTCGAAGGCACGCGCAATATACAAGAACTCGTATGTACGCTTCCTGACGTGGATGGTGCTCGGCGGCTCTGACACGCTCGAGCCAAGTCTCACAGCATGCTCGAAATGACAGAGAACGCGATCAGCGTAGCGCTGAAGAGCGCTTTCAACAGCGACAGACCTAACTTTCCACTCCGCTTCCATTTGCTACAAGCTTCAGGGATTGTGGCCTGGCTTTAGATGACCATAAAGTAAAACAGCGCTCCGCTTAGCTGCACGAGAAAACACCGCTCTGGCCACTTCAACGCATTTCGCGAGTACGGAAAACCATGGACAAGGAGATGGACACGCGCTGAGCAACCACTTCAAAGACCTCGCAAAGCAGTCACTCGGTCAGCCGGTCGTGATTGAGCTCGTGTGATGATTGAAAGGGATCCCCCCCAGGTTCGAGCTGTACTGCTTCTTCAGCCGAAATATGCTCGAGTAGCCCAAAAATGATCGCTTTTGCTTGGGCTTGGCTGACTACGGCGTTGCACATGATGCGTCAACCGTCGAACGGCTGTGGCATTTGCTGCAAGCCCATGGAATGGTGTGGTGATGCGCTGCACCTGCACTTCTCGCACATAAAGAATGTCCAGGGGGGAATAGAAACCAAAGAATCCGCGTCACATCTACGCCAATCCTGTTTGAGCGTTGATTTGACCGGTGCTTGCGCTACGAATCTACTCGTTGCAAAACAAGTTTGAAACCGCGTCCAACGCGATCTTCGCCGGCGGGAACCTGTTTGCGCGACTTCGACACGCCCTTCCGCGACTGCTGCGTGAGACAGCTTTTGGTGACGAATTGGGTCGGCAAGGTGTCGAACCAGGGAACTTTGACACACTGTCGCTTTGATAGAGACCTGCGAGATTCGCGTCCTTCCAGTCTGCTGCTTGATTTTTTATCCACGGCCGTTCTTTCGAGCGAGAGTTGAACACTTGGTGATGTTCAATGCACTAAGCTATGGTACGAAATTGCTGATAGGATGCACATCGGCTGCACGGTATCTGGATTTCCAAGCGATTCTGCCGAGATCGTGATGCTGCCATTATGATCCTTCGGTTAAGACGAGAAAGTGCTGTAGGTGATGCAATTGATGTTGTCGGCGCTTCCGCTTCGCCGGACCTTGTCTTGAAGCACCCTGTGGTATCGGTTGTGTTTCACCGCCGCTTTCTTTAGCTAACTCTGCCTGCATTTCATTTGTTTTTCCGCACACCTGTGTATTCAGATCCCAGTCCACTACGTGAGCTCTCAGTCCGAGTCGTCTGCCACAAGCCCGGAACAGCACCGACTACTCGTGTTCCTCCTCACATCTTCATTCTGTCGCATGTGGCTGTTCTCCACAATGCTGTATCGTGGACACTAGACCCGAGCGAGCGAGGATGAGTTCGAATAATGAGGGATATGATTCCAAAGGTTGAAAAGTGCGCAATTGGCGTCGGCACTGATACGTGCGGCGACTTGGATTCCATCACCAAGCGGTGTCTGGACACTGCATGAATCGCAACAGCAGTTCAGAGTCCCATATCTCAGACCATCGACAGCATTGACTGCAGAGAGGACGCTCAGGTCACCGCCGGTTAGCTGCATTCGTGGAAGAGGCTTCATCGTGTTTCTGCTGGCCCTGCATTCTCTGACTGCACTGTTTTCAGTATCTGTATGCTGTGTTTTTGCGGCAAAGCTGTTGATGGGATACTGCCGCTGCGTCAGCCCACCAGCGCCGACATCAGCGACAAAATCCCGAAGAGGAGATTGAGCAGCCAGCCCTTTCTGATGGCGAGTCTCGAAAGAGCAACAGCTGAACGAGGGAATGATTTTTGTGAACATATAGTCACTGCTACTTGGGATATCTTCAATGCACTTTGCAGACGGTGTTGTGACCGACAACTGGATAACTCGGCGTCGACAGCGCAGGCACAGGCCATTGGGCAAAAAAGACTGTGGCGAATCTACTCCGATCTTGCACAGCGCATAACGAACACATAGGTTAGCATGCCATCCTTGGCTTACCTGCTAACGACGCGCTCCTCGTGCCTGCGCGTCACTTGTACTTGTCTGTGGTTGAGTTTGTGGATCTCATGATTGAGAGTACAGTACACACGTGCATTTTTCCGTCCTACAAGGTCCCACAATTTCGATGTGGTGAATCAACAAAATACTCGAGAGAAAACGAGGAGTGATCGGCTCAGCAGAAGCGAGAAAAGAGAAGGTCGGAAGAGAAGCGAGCGCGAATGGCTGCTGAAGGAAGTTACTCGCGCACGCGGTGGGTGGGTGTGTGGCTGGCGATCAAGCCGATGCTTGCGACCGGCGCTGCGTCAGAGCAGTCAAGCTCTTCAGCATCTGGAGGCTGTGTCAACGGAACGAAATCAGGCGGAAATCACCCCCAGCCTTTGAACTTGCTACTAGCCAGCGAGCCTGCGTAGAAGAAGGCAATGCTGAGCAACTCCGACGGCGCTGCTACTGGCGTTGTGTGCTGGGCTTTGGGAGAAGCGCAGCCGCGAACCTGGCAAAGAATGCGAGTCGCGAATGGTCCTGCGCGCCTCTCATCCATCACTTTTCGGATAACTCGAAAAAGTGATGCTCCGACAGGTTCGAATATCGGCACGATGATTTCCGAGTGCTGGTTTGCGCGTAACCAAGCAAGCGCAGCAGGCTCCCATCCAGCAATGTAGGCACGCGCGTGAATACCGTGGTGTGGTCGCAAGCCCACCCAGTCACCCCGCCGCCGCCTTGGCTCGTTCGTTCGCCATCGCATGTCATCGCATCCTCGGCCAAACTAACTAACTCGAGCGAGTACATACTATTTGCAGCAAAAGTGCTTTTTCTGGAGCGGCCTTCTGTACCTGCTAAATCCAGAGCCAGAGCTGCTTACCAACAGACGCACGCGCAGGCGGCGACTCCCACTCTTCTCTCGCGCACTCACACACTCACTCACTGTTGGACCTGCGGGGACGTGCACACACACAGACGACGACGTCATGCAGCCCCAGCAACAGCAGCAGCAGCAGCAGCAGCTCTCGGCCGCTGCCGCCGCCGCGCGCCGCAAGAGCACCAATCCCCAAGACGCACCGCTCACCACAGCCACAGTGCCGCCGCCTGCAATGCCGCCGGTCGTCCGCGTCGGCGAGCTCTACTGGAAACAGGACGGCCCGTGCGGCTGGGCGCTCGGACAGGTTGTCGCGCTGCTCGGCGACGGCGCCGACACGACCACGCGCTGGGTGCCCATCGACGAGACCACAGGCGAGGCGCGCGACGCCGCAGAGCACCCGCCGCAGATGCTCGCGCTCGCCGACGCTGACTCTGCGCTGTTCCCAGCGAACCCACTCTTCACGTACGTAGTGCGGATGTATACATGGAGAGCGAGCGAGGTATACATGTATACAAGAGGCGCTGACTGGATGCATGGATGTATCCGACCACCACACATACAGCACGGCGGCGGACATGACGTCGCTGCGACACCTGCACGAGGCGGCGCTCGCCAAGAACCTCGAGGACCGCGCGTCGCTGCAGAACCAGCGGCCGTACACATTTATGGCGAACGTGCTCATCGCTGTGAACCCGCTCAAGAAGCTCGAGGAGCCGGACAAGGCGCTCTTCATCGGGCAGCCGCTCGATCGGTGCCCACCGCACCCGTACAACATCGCCGAGAACGCCTACCGGCAGCTCTGCGCCGTGCGCGCCGTGATGCAGAACCAGTCGATCATTATCAGCGGGGAGTCTGGCTCGGGCAAGACCGAGACGTCCAAGATCATCCTCGACTTCCTCACGACGCGCGCGGCACACAGCCCCGCGCTTTCGTCATCCGCGTCCGAGGACGAGCTCGAGCCGGAGCTTACGACGGCGGCCGCGCCGCTCTCCGCGACGCTCGCGCTCTCCTACCCGCATTCAAACAGCGGTGGTAGCAGCCAGAAGCTGTCGCCGACCATGGTCGGCGAGCGCCTCATGGGCACGATCCCGATCCTCGAGTCGTTCGGTAACGCCAAGACACACCGCAACCACAACTCGAGCCGCTTCGGCAAGTACATGCGACTCCAGTTCTCGACGAATGCGCACGAGCTCACGGGTGCGTCGATCGACACGTACCTGCTCGAGAAGTCGCGACTTGTGAGCCAGCCCGTGGGCGAGCGCAACTTCCACATTTTCTACGAGCTGCTGCACTCGTCGCACGAAGAGTACATTGAGAAGGCGTTCCACCTCAAGCCGAAGGACCCGTCTGCGTACGAGTACCTGAACCAGTCCGGGTGCATGTCGGTCGACCTGATCGACGACACCGAGAACTTTGCGAGCCTCTGCAAGGCGCTCGAGTTCGTCGGCATCCGCGATGACGCGCAGGACGAGATCTTCAAGATCGTCGCGGGGCTGCTGCACCTGGGCAATGTCAGGATCAGCGAGGAGGACACCTCCGAGGGAAAGACTGCGTGCATCGCGGAAGACGACAAAGACTCGGCGCAGGCGCTGCTGTACGCCGCGGAGCTGCTTGGTGTGGCGCACCAGGAGCTCACCGAGTGCATCCTGCTGAAGCGTATTATGACGCGCGGCACGCGGCGCGGCTCGATCTACTACGCGAAGCGCGACGCGCGCAACGCGGTCTACTCGCGCGACACGATCGCCAAGACGATCTATGAGAACGTGTTTACGTGGCTCATGCTGCAGTGTGCGTCCGCGCTCGACTACGACTCGTTCCGCGCGGACGTGATCCCATACATCGGCGTGCTCGACATCTTCGGCTTTGAGGACTTCGAGCCGAAGAACCGCAACTCGTTCGAGCAGTTGCTGATCAACTACGCGAATGAGGCGCTGCAGAGCCTCTTCAACACATGCATCTTTGAGGCGGAGCAGGAGCTCTACCGCTCGGAGCACATCTTCCACCCGATCAACCACTCGCTCGCGTTCGCGTTCCCGCTCCCAGGCGTCGAGATGAAGACACGCGACCCGAACGACATTGAGTACGCTCGATCTTGCCGCACTCTTCCCCATCGATGGCGGGTCCTGGCGAATCTTATAAACTGACTGTGTTTTCTGTTGTGCTGCTAGTTTCCTGAAGCAGGAAGTGGGCCCGAGCGAGTCGGTTGTCGCGTACTCGGACAACCGCGAGTGCCTAAACCTCATCTCAAGCCGTCACGGCGGGCTGTTCGTGACGATCGACAACGTGTCGCGCCTGCCAATGCCGTCGGACCGGAAGCTCAACGAGCGTCTGCACAACCTCTTCAAGCGCAACCCTTGCTTCCCTGCTCCGCACCCCAAGGACATGCGCGACACGTTCATGATCCGCCACTACGCCGGCACCGTCACGTACACAATCGCGTCGTTCGTGGACAAGAACAACAACATCATCTCAGACCAGTTTGAGGAGCTCATCAAGCGCTCGACGTCGCGCGTCCTGCAGGATATCAACGGCCGCAACCGCTCCAACTCGCAGCACAGTCAGGCGGCCAAGCCGAGCGCGCTGCCGTCGCTTGGCTCCTCGAAGCGCCTCAAGAGCGGCAGCACGTCGAGTCTGTTCTCCACTCAGATGAAGGGCTTGACGACCGAACTCGAGGGCACGAGCTGCAACTTCGTGCGCTGCATCAAGCCGAACACACAGATGAAGCCAGGCGTCTTCGACAAGCCGTTCGTGGTGGAGCAGCTGCGGTGCTCGGGCACGGTGCAGGCGTGCGAGGTGCTGCGCGTGGGGCTGCCGACGCGTATTCTGTACGCCGAGGTGGTTGATGTGTACAAGCCGATGCTGCCACCCGAGATCTTCGCGCGCTTTGAGTCAAACGAGAAGCTCTTCACGCAGGCGATCCTCCATGCGTACGGGTTCCCGTCATCGGCGTACCGCTTGGGTGACACGCGCCTTTTCTTCCGCACGGGCAAGATCGACTTGCTGGACAAGCTGCTGACGCCGTCGCAGGCTTCCACCGAGCAGCTGCCGTCGCAGATCGTGCACTACGTGGCGAAGAAGCGCTGGATCTCGGCCGTTTCGACGATCATCACATGCAACGTCTTCAAGCGCATCTACTACGAGTGCAAGTACAAGCGCAAGGCGACGATTATCCAGTGCATGGTGCGTCAGCACCTCGCACGCAAGCGCCTGCGCAAGCTGCGCGTGCTGCGCCGGATCAGCCGAGTGTGGAACCGCATGGCGCATCAGGCGCAGATCATGAACGCGTACCGCGACCTGCCGGACCACAAGATGGTGTTGCTGGACAAGCTGCTGAAGAAACCGTACCTGCCGCCGCAGCAGCGCTGGCTGCTCAAATGGCTCGGGCCACTGCAGAAGGTCATCTACCTGCAAAAGCTCTGGAAGAAGGTCATCTCGCAGTACTTGGCGAAGCGCGCGTTCCTATGGCTCTTCGAGACGGTGAAGCGGAAGCGCAGCGTCGTGCTGGTGCAAGTGCAGGTGCGCGTGCTGATCGCGAAGGCGCGGTTTCGCCGCCTGAAGAAGCAGCGCCTGGCGCGCGAGCGCTGGCGCATGGCGTACGTCAAGGTGAAAACCTTTTGCACGTTCTCGCGGCAGTTCCAGAAGATCCACGTCGTCCGCCTCGAGAGCGAGAACGAGGCGCTGCAGGACACGGTTGAGATAACGCAGAGAAAACTGGAGCTCGCAGAGCTGGAGGCGAGAGAGATGCGGGCGAAGCTCGAGAAGGCGCAGATGCAGCTGGAGGCGCGTGACGCCGAGCTGCTGCAGCAGTCATCGCGCGTTGCAGACCTGAAAGGCGACCTCGAGGCTGCGAACGTGGAACTCGCCGAGCTGCGGCAGAAGGCGTCCGGTAGTTTCCTGGAGCGAGCGATCCGGTTTTTCACGTGCAGTTCGGCGACGATTCCGTCTGCGTCTCCGCGCAAGTCCGCGTCGCCGAAAGGCGTCTCCGTGCGCAAGCCGGTCGAGTTGAAGCAGCGAGAACGACTGCCGAGCGAGACGGTCGTAGACGCAGAGGACGAAGAGATGAAGGCAAAGGATGCCGACGTGCTCTACTCGGTGTCACGGTACTGTTTCTGATTGCGAAGAAGAAGAAGAAGAAGCCGGTCGGCAGCGCACCCCCGGACGAGCGACCAAGAGAGCGCGTTCGTCCAGCGCTTTTTGCCGACCTCCCCACCTACTCCACTGCTTCACCCGCTGTGGAGTCCCCAATCCCGTATTTATTCAGCCACTCGTCTCGCGCTGCGTCATCGGAAGCTCAGCTCGAACATGTTTGGCACCCCCCCCCCACCCACTTCCATACACCCGCAACAACTTTGACTCCCATTTACTCTTCTTACTATCGTAAGCGATACTTCGCTTTGCAATCTATCCTACCGCAAGAACCTTCTGGTGCAGCGGTGAGTAGACAGCACGATGCGGTGAGCCATCAGCGTAGATTCTTGCGATCTTGCCGCGTGACGTGTCATGGTGGGTTTGGCTCAAGAGAGTGTGACGTCGTCGTTCATGGCATGGCAAGCAAGTTCATCGGCTGAACAACCATCGTGAAGAAAATGTTTCCATTTTCCTCTCGCTTATTTCATTATCGCGCCGAAAGTCAAGGGCTTCATGGTAGTAGTGATAAAAACGAAGGAATCTAACTTCAACCAAAGTTGGATTTAGAGCGGCAATGAAGAAAGCGCAGAGAGCCAAGCAGCACACATCGCCCAGGACGACGACGACGATGACACGCCGCGCCCTGCTGCTGCTCGGCCTCGGGCTCTTGCTGCTGCTGGTCCCGAGCGCAGTGGGCGGCATCCCCACCAAGCCCAAAGGCGCCGCACCGGTCTTTGTCCACGACGCGTTCGCATCGCACGCGCCGCCGACGCAGGTGCATCTAGCGCTCGCGGCCGCGGGCGGCGTGACGGTCTCGTGGGCCACGGCGGCGCGCACGCGCAGCTCCGTCGTGCGCTTCTCTCTCAACTCGCGCAACTTCTCGACCGAGGCGCGCGCCGACGTGCCCTGCGAGCAATACGACTTCTGTGCCTACACGTCGCCTTGGATGCACCACGTAACCATCGCCGGCGCGCGATTGCAGCCCGCCACGACTTACTACTGTGCGTGAGAAGGCTACAATGGGTTGGTCTTACTATAATAGAGAGCGAAGCTGAGAGCATCGCTACGGGGTGACCGGCTATCAGATCAGTGCGGTGACCCGGATGCCGGGTGGAGCAAGGTGTTGTCGTTCACGACGGCGCTGGCGCCTGGGACACAGAAGCCGCTCACGTTCGGGGTCATCGGAGACCTCGGGTGTGTCAGCTGAGCGCTGCGAGATCTCAGTTATTGAGGGTATGTGTGGTCACTAATGAGCGTGCTGCTGGTTTCGCTGGTGTCTGCAGGCAGACGAATTACTCGGAGCAGACGCTGCGCCACTTGTCCAGCGAGCGCGGACTCACTGCGATTCTCCACGCTGGTGCTTACGATTCTTACATGCATTGTCATAGAACCTATTGGGTATCTGACGCTGCCAGCTGCTGCATTGGTTCTGCTGGTTGATATCAGGGGACTTGTCGTATGCCGACAGCGAGCAGCCCCGCTGGGATCGCTGGGGGAACCTCATCCAGCCCCTCGCGGCCCGCGTGCCATGGTATAGCACTTGCTGCAAACAGTGTTGTGTGTGGTTCTCTTGCAGACTTTAGCACTAATTCCGTCTGTTACCCAGGATGGTCGCTGCCGGGAACCACGAGCAAGAGCGGCCGTGTCAGGCGCACGTCGACCCGTTCGTAGCCTACCAAGTGCGCTTCCGCATGCCGTTCGACCGCGCCGACCGGCTCCAGCGCCGCAACCTCTATCACGGCTTTCGCGTCGGCCTGGTGCATGTGATTGTGCTGACGCCGTACGTCGCGAGCGACAAGAGCTCGCCGCAGTACACTTGGCTCGAGAAGGAGCTGCGCTCGCGCGTGGACCGCCAGGTCACCCCCTGGGTCTGTGTGATCATGCACGGCCCTTGGTATAACAGCAACACCGCACACCAAAGGGCTGAGCCGCACATGGAGATGAAGCGGAACATGGAAGATCTGCTGTACGAGTTCAGAATCGACCTCGTCATCTCTGGTGCGTTCGTCAGTTGTCTCGGACGACGTGAAGGCTCTTTGACTGCCTAGATTAAGTCTTTCTTTGTATGTGTGGACGCATTTCCTAGGACATGTGCACGCGTACGAGCGCAGCACTCCCGTGTACAAAGAGGAGATCGTGGGCGACGCACCGGTGTACTGGGTCGTCGGCGACGGTGGCAACCGCGAAGGTTTGGCGCCGACGTACATCGACCCGCAGCCGGTGTGGTCCGCCTTCCGGCGAGCCGAGTACGGCTTTGGGCTCTTCCACGTCCACAACCGGACGCACGCGCGCATCGAGTGGTACGAGAACCGCGAACACGGCGACGCGGCGCTCAAGGACACTGCGTGGCTGTCCACCTCGCTCTTTCGCGCGGCCGAAGGAGGACACAGCTGAAACCACGTGCGAGACGAGGACTTGTCTCCTTGCATGTTCCATGCTCGAGGTCTTTGCAAACTACAGTACTACATACACATTCTCGGTGCTCCAACTGCTGTTCGTCTCACACAGACACCTTGGCAACAGCGAAGTCGTGACGCCACTTGCGCAGGAATGAGCTGAGGCGTTGGGGAAGTTGGATGCCAGGTGATCTATTCGAATTGCTACGCTATTGACAATGTACTCATTCGAATCCATTCAATTGATAAGTTCGGTTCACATCAATGGGGGCGCTCTCGGCGCCGCTGCCGTCGCCGCCGCAGGGCGCCATGCGCTTCGCCTACGTCGCCTTCGCCATCCTACAATGTTTTCTGGGCGCGGGTATCATCTTTGGCTGGTGCGTGTGTGTGTGTGTGTGTGTGTGCGTGCTGCAAGCGCCTCGTGCTCTCCGCAGACACACACGACTCCCAACTGACAACACCGCTCTCATATGCAGGACGTCGATCATCCCCGTGCTCGAGCGCGAGCGCATCTACGGTGAACTCTGTGCGCCGGGCGAGCGCGGTGCGTGCACCTGAGAACTCTACTGGTGTATCGCGGGATGCTCACAGCCTCCTTCCCTCCTTCCTTCCTTCACTTGTAGTGTGCGAGGCGCAGAGCGAGAAGCTTCACTTCGCCTTCACGATCGCCGGCTCGAGCAGCATGTGTTCAAACCTCGTGCTCGGGCTCTTCTTCGACCGGTGGGTGGCCGCTATTGTGTGGTTAGTATGGCAATAGTGTGCTGAGGACGAGATGGCGCGCTTTAGGTTCGGGCCGCGTTACACAAAGGTGCTGGCGCTCGCGCTACTGATCGCCGGCGCGCTGCTCATGGGCCACGCGCGGCACGGCGCGCACGTGGACCTGCTGCTTCCTGGCATGGCGCTCATCGGGTTCTCCGGCCCGGGCGTGCAGCTCTCGGGCATCCACCTGTCGAACCTCTTCCCGGACGCCAAGGCTCTCGTGACGTGCCTCATTGTCGGCGCGCTGCAGCTGAGCTTCTTCATCTTCACGCTCTTCGCGATGCTCTACGAACGTGCGGGCGTGTCCATGGCGGCGATCTTCGACGGCTACGCGTGCGTGCTGCTGCTCACGCTGGTGGGCAGCTGGCTGCTCGACCCGGACTCGCCGTTCGAGGTGCAGGAGCCGCGCCACTACCGCCGCCGTCGCAGCACGGCGCTCGAGCTGCTCTCGCCCATGCGGCTGCCGACCGTGTTCAACGACGAGGAAGCGTCGCTGCTCTCATCCACGCCGGAGCTCGCCAAGGCGCGCAGACAGCGCTCGCGTTCCAAGTTCGAACGCTACGACAGCAGTGACAGCGACGAGCCCGTGGACCCGAGCGAGCTGCCGCGGCGCTCGTTCCGCACGCAGGCGCGCTCCGCGCCGTTCTTGCTCATGTGCTTCTTCTTCTCGGTGCAGTCGCTCTGGTGCAATTTCTTCATCGGCAGCGTTACGGCGCAGCTCCGCTGGAAGCAGCTGCCAGCCGAAGTGGTGACTGCGCTGTTGGGGGACCTGGCGCTGTTGCTGCCGGGCAGCGTCGTGTTCATCCCGATCGTGGGCTACCTGCTCGAGGCGTGCGGCTACACGCTCGTGACGCTGTTGTGCACGGGATCGGCGCTGTCGTTCACGGCACTGCTGGCGCTGGGCTCGTCGCGTGCGCCGCTGCTCGCGGCGTTCGTGCTCTACACGCTCTTCCGCACGATCCTCTTCGCGCTGCTCTTTGCGTATGTTGGGCAAACGTTCGGGTTCCGGCACTTTGGCGCGCTCACAGGTATTGCGTTCTGCGTCGGCGCCGGCGTGGGGCTGCTGCAGACGCCGCTCGCAGCACTCGACGACTTTGCCACGGTTGGCTACATCCAGGTAGTACATGCTTGTGTCTGTGTTTCCATGTGATGTGTGATGAGGACGCTCACATCATGTTGTTGGTTTACATCATGACAGTTCGTCTCACTGCTCGCGACGCTCGTGCTGCCGTTCTACGAGCTTAAGCGCAGTCGGGCAGCGCACACTCGCAGCATGTAGTGTGTGATACATAGATGTCTAAGAGGTTGAAAAGCACCTACAACGACTCAATCGAAGACGTGCACGTTCAGATGGACTCGCTGCGTGACCAACTCAACCAAGTGCAGAAGGAGAAGGACGATATGGGATTGGCATTGGCCAACTTGCAGGAGCAGATGGAGAAGATGCAAGCTCAGGCCAAACAGGTTCAGG
>JAASFW010000357.1:0-21601 GCA_023334005.1 Globisporangium orthogonon | reverse complement strand
GCCAACGGCTTGTAATCGTCGTGCCTGTCGCATCAAGAAGAAGCGGTGGCAGAAAAATTGCTCCAGGCATGCTCACGGGGCCAGTGCGAATCGTAACGCTCGGGCTCTGCGGACCTTCACCCAGAGCATTTGTGGCTGAGACGGATACGAAGTAGTCTTTTTCACAGAGCACATTGTACACGGTGTAGCGAGCTGCTGTAGCACCGGAGTTGAGCATGATGTTCGCAATCAGTCCATTGTTCTTTTCATACACAGTCATGCTTGTGATAGGCGCGCCGCCCTGGTCAACCGGTGAAACCAAATCAAGCGTAAAGTTCCCACCGAAAACAGAGATCGCAACTGGAGGATTCGGAGCGCTCGGAAGAGCGGGATTAAGAGTTACCGTGTCCACCAGCAACTTCGGGCTTGCTCCGATGTCGTTGTGCGCAACAACTGATACCCAGTACAGTCTGTTTGCGAGCAAGCCGCGAAACGTGAAAGAAGCAAGCAACCCCGTGTATGTTTGAACGGCACTAGAGTCGAATAGGAGCTGCACCTCGAAAAGCGTAATCGGCAAGCCACCAGTGTCGGGATCTGCTGACCAGGTTGCTTGGATTGTGCTGGAGCTGGAGGTTAGCGATACAGTAGGAATCTGCGGCTTTGTGGCAGCTGTCGTCGAGGCTGTGCAGATCGCACTGTACTCGGATCCAAGAGAACTGACTGAGACCGATCGAATCGTGTACTCGTAGCTTCTCCCAGCCACCAGCTTGTTCGTATCAATGAAGCTCAGAGTGGTCGCTGGAAGCTCGTCACCGAGAGCAACTCCGTCCCGATAAAGCAAGTAGCCGCTCAGTGGCTGACCACCTGAGTCAACTGGTCGGTCCCAGCCTATCTGAATAGCCCCTCCAGTCTTGTACGCCAGCTGTCGGACATTTAGCGGGGCGGACGGTGGACTTGCAGCCGCAGTCTTCCGAGTGAGCACTGTGCTTGGAGGACCGTCACCTACCAAGTTGGACGCGATCACGATGTACGCGTACGTCGTTGCCTCGGTGAGGTTCGTATCAATGTATGTGAGCACGTCAGTATTGTTGGGTTCAAAAAGAGGCTTGAGCGATCCCGCTGATGTAACTGAATAGAGCACGTAGCGCGTGATTGGGACACCACCTGTATCGTCTGGCTTTGTCCACGTTAGCTCGATCATCCCGCCAGTATAGCGGCTGAGTAACAACATCGGTGCGGTCCCTGGAAGCGTTGGTCGGAGTGTGCTGATGACTATAGTGCTGCTTGGAATCCACTCGGATTTTTCATAGCAGCTCGAGATCTCTGTGTATGCGAGTACGTACAGACGATAAATTGTCTCTGCAGTAAGCCTGTACACCGTTCCTCTCCTTGTACTGGCACGCTTGCCGTCATAGCCAATCAGGTCGTTCGCATCTGGAGAGGCTGATTTGATCATGATCGTGTAGCCTAAGATGTCGCGGCCGCCTACATCAAGCGGGTCATCCCACGAGAGTTCGATCGCGCCGCCTGTGACCTTGACAACGGTCAGGTTCAATGCAGCAGATGGTAGCGAGTTATCCTTAGTTGTGATGCTCTGAACCTCACTGTATGCGCTTGGCCCAACGATGTTCTTCACTTGGTACTTGATGTGATATGTGGTTTTCCGTTGTAGTCGGTACACGGTGTAATTCGAAGATGTGTTTTCGTAGATCATCTCAAACTCGGATTTCCCATCTTCCCTCAGAAACAGACGATAGGACATGATTGCGGAACCCCCTACGTTGGTCGGGTCGTGCATCACAACGCTGATTGCGCCAGCCGTGATATTTTTTATGGTTGCGTTAGGTGGAGGATTCGGGATGTCTGGGTTCGATGTCTGTGCTCGCAGAGGCTCCGAAAGGAAGCCATTGCTCACAAGAAGCGTAGCTGCGCGCACCTGCACCGTGTAGTTTGTCAGCGCCGAAAGTCCACTTAGTAAGCAAACGGTAAGCACAATGCAGGAGACTTGAGGAAATAGCTCCATCGCTCCAGACGAGTTCAGTACATTGTAAATCTTGTATCGAACAATCTCGGATCCGCCATCATCGATTGGACGATCCCATGAGATAAGCAGTTTGGAACTTGACGCTGAAAGTAGCGTAACGTTCCTGGGGGCACTCGCATTAGCTGCTGTCATAGTAGCCAACAACGAAATCTTGCTGGCAATCCCGCTTCCTTTGCTGTTGACAGCTCGAACCGCGACAGCGTAAGTCGTTGATGCGTTAAGCCCGTAAAACGTTTCGTTCTCGGTGGCAGCTGCAGCCGAGAGTGCTAGGCGCCCACTAGTGTTGAAGTCAACCATGTAAGACATACTGACGTTTTCGCCACCTCGATCAAGAGGAGGTGCCCACTGCAGTTGCATGAATCCACCACCGACGTTAAGAAGGTGAATACTTGAGCACTGTTTTGGAGGCGACATGTCTCCGTCATCAATGGCCGATACATTGGTGAAGCGGATTGATCCGTAGAGAGAACCACCCTCGACAATCGTGAAGCTGATGCTCGCAGAATCGCGAAAGAATTGGTAGTCACTATCGTTGTAGATCATCAGGCGCAAATATGCCATTGTAACGCCGTCCGCGAAACGTAGAACTGGCTCAATTATCTCGAACCGTGGTCCCCCAGAAGCAAGCTTCGAGTCGTTGCTTGCGATGAATGCCTGAATGAGTGCTGGCGGGCTGGTTCCACCGACTCGTGCAATCGGAAGTCTGACTTCGCCGGAGTTCTCAAGAAACGCGAATGATGCGCTCGTGAATCCAAGGAAGCCAGCATCCCCATTGTCGGCGATTGTCACACGCGTTCGAGTGATCAAACCGGTGGCATCGTCCGTCACGACTACGAGAAATGTCGTGTACGGCTTGTAGTCTGTGTCGTCAATGATCGGGACCACAATTTCGCCGTGCTTGACGTTTGTTGTGAGGGTTGATGTGCCTTGTGTGAACCTATAGTTTACACCAGCAACCGCAGTATCGTCTTCGGTCGTGTACGAAAATGTCAAGTTTCCGAACGATCCATCGATGCGCGAAACAGGAACAGTGACATTCAGAGCACCCTCTGACACCACCACAGTTTCCTTTAGCGCAATAATGCGTCCCGAGAACGGTGATTCTGTCGTGAAGATGCGGTTTGGACTTGCCATTCCTTTGAGCCCCGTTGAGGTTACCGCGACGACAGTCACTGAATAGAAAGAAGAATGGTCGAGGTTTAATAGCTTCACCATACCGGCATCCGTGGATTCCGTTTTACTCGCTTGAAGAGGAGAACTCTGTTGATCGCACTTGAAATATGTCACTTGATACCGCATTCCTGGGTCCCCGCCGTTGTCGACTACTGCCTCCCATACCAGCATCAGTCGGTCGAAAGACACCTCGACACCCATCACCTCCTCAACACCTCCAGGCATCGAAATTGAACCTGTAGTCACCCGCAGAACTGGACTACGTATCTCACCCGCAGAGTTGCTTACCGCAACAGAGAACGCGTACTGGGTCTCAGCTCGCAGTTGATACACGGTCCACGACAACTCTTGCAAGTTGAACTCGTGCACTTGAGTGTCACCTTGGTAAAGTACCAGTTTTACTTCCGCACCACCATCGTAAGCAGGTAACAGTGCTATGATTAAGACGCTGCCACCACGGATATTAGATACGGTAGGCTGTGGCGGTTGTCCGGGGAGGTCTACCGGAGCTGTTGTCACTTGGTGCTCCACAAGAGAGCTTCCTCCAACCATCGTAATGATTTTCCCGACTAAGTAGTACTCAGTGTTAGCTGTGAGCCCCCCAAAAGTGGAGTTCGTCGCAAGTGTTTGCAGCGTTGTCAGCTCAGCGCGGCTCTGGTCTTGTAGCGCAACAACGAACTCAAACTCAGACGCTCCACCAATATCCTCAGGCGCCTCCCATGATACTTCGAATCTCCCACCAAACTCCGAAACACTCTTGAAGATCAGCGTCTGCGGCAGAGTGGCGTTGGATGTTGTTGCGGATATGGAGATGACCGGTCCTTGGTACTGCCCATTGAACGCGTAGATCTCATAAGTGTACACGGAATCCGCGAGCAAACCGTGGTTGTCTTCGAAATCGGTCGTTGTGGTGACAAAGCTACTCTCTCGATCGCTGCGAATCACTTCGTAACTTGTGATTGCTCGCCCGCCAGTGTCTTGAGGAGGATCCCAACCGAGATGAATTCGCCCGCCGCTTGACTCTACTACATGAATGTTTTGGATTGTACTGGGAGGCGTATATGCAGCCGTAGTCACAGTGAGAACATCGCTTGCGTCGCCGAATCCATTTTCGTTTCTTCCATACACCAAGAAACTGTATGACATTCCTTCCGACAACCCAAATACTGTGTACCTGGTGCTGCTCCATGCTACGTCGTCAATGGATATCACCGTGCCATCATTGGAGATGCGTGCAATGTGATAACCGAGTAGAGGAACTCCAGCGAGATCTTTTGGAGGCGACCACCCGAGCGACACAGAGCCTCCAGTTCGAGAAACTTGAAACAGGGATGCAGGAGGTTTCAAGCGACTGTACGACAGTGTTGTTACCGCCAGCAGGGAGCTCACTGCATGCGCATCCGAATTGACGCAAAAACTTGCTGTGGTGAGTGCCACAACTGAGAACACGTATGACGAGTTACGGACAAGATCGGTGATTGTAGCACTCCGGACTGTCGAGTCTTGACCATCGTACACAACGAACGACTGATTCGAGTAGAGGTCGTAGATTTGGAAGATGCGATACCCAAGCACGTCGGCAGACCCACCAAGATCCAATGGCAGCTCCCACTCAAGGTAGATGTTTCCAGCGGTGATGTTGGACGCTCGAAAATTTCTTGGAGAGGATGGAACATCAAGCGAAGTGCTTGTTATGAACACTGAGTGAGCACCTGGAGGGCTCTCTCCCTGAGTCATCAAGCTACAATCTTAGATTTCTGGCAAACCTTTTCAAGCTAAAACAGCATGGCGCAGATGCACGTACCATGGCATTCGAGAAGGTTGCGTACATCTCGTAAGAAGATCCGGACAGCAGCCCATACAGTTTACAGATGTATGGCGTACCACTCACCAAAGGCGACGCTCTGGTACATCCGATGCTGAAAGAACCACTTGGTGCAGCTTGTGTGGTCACCAGCAAGTGATCTTCATTGTTTATTTTGCGGATGTACAGCGAATAGTCGAGAATTGGGAGACCGCCCAGGTCGCTTGGCAGGTGTAACTGAAGCGAAAGCGTCCCTGCTTTTGGAGCACTAAGCAATGTTATCTCTGGTGGTGCACTAGGGACACTCCCAGACTCCGTCGTTATGTTCACGGCTGTGAAGCCTTCCAGCGTGCCATTGATGACAGGAAATGCCACAGTTACCGCCGCCACAAACACGCCATACGAAGTTGTTGCGTTCAGTCCTTCAAGTGTGTATGCTGGCGCGGATGCTAAGTACGTCGCCGTGTATCCTGCATCGTACGTTCCAGCAGCTGGGGTTTCAACCCTGATGTGATACCCTGTGATTGGACTTCCGCCATTATCCTGGGGCTCTCTCCATGACAACGAGATCTTGCTGCTACTCCTCGAGACCAAATAAAGATTGGTCGGAAGCCCGGGAGGTGTGGGATCAGTCGTATGCGCTTGTAGAACTGGGGTGAACGGTCCCGTTCCGAAAGCGTTCCACGCTGCAACCTCAAACTGACACACAAACAACGGCGGGAGTGACGACAGCGTGAATGTGGGCTGCGTCACGTTAAAGAGCTCGAAATGGCTGTTCTCTTCCAGAGACTTCGACACACGCACGATGTATCCCCCAACCAGCGCGTTATTTGTATAGTTCGGGCGTTGCCAACTAATCACAATTTCACCACCGGTTTTGCGCCAAACATAAACGTCCTCAGGTACCATCGGCAGCACTCTTGCTGTAGCTTCGTCGTCGAGTACGAGAATCTTCATAGTGGTGATGGCACGGAAGGTGTCATGCGTCGAATCGGATGTGTCGAACTGTACCAACCGAACACCAAACGTGCGAAGTCCTTCATAGTAGATATCATCCAGTAACCGTATCCACATACTATAAATCGTCTGGCGATCTCCAAAAGTGACACTTTTGTTCACGGACAGGTAGAATGCTGACGAGCTGCCTTCAGTCACGTCAAATGTGTCGATCTTGACGGGAAGACTACCAGCTGAACCATTCAAACGGACGAGGTTGACTTTCACAAAATTCGCGTTCTCTCGAGTTTCCAAGGAGCTGCTACTGAAAGCGGCGAACCCTTTTTGCAGGTTTTGAGCAATGTGTACGAGCACGCTGCGCTGGGATCCGATGAGCGCTGACTCGCCGGTGAGACCGAATACGACGGAGATCGATTGTAGGAGACTGTAGTCTTCGTCCTTTACAGAAATCAATACACGCTTAGATTCTTCCCCATCCACGAAGCTGAGCTCGGCCGGATTGCTGAGGACTCCCGAACTGGCAAGATGCACGTCACACAGCGGGTCGCCATTTGCCATAGTCCCGCAGCGAAGCACAGCACCGACAGGCTCAAAAATGTTGATGCTGATATTGACCGAACCGGCGGTCCCTCCCTCGCGACGGACGATTACTGTCGCGATGTCGGCAATGTTTGCGGACGTGGAGTCTACTGGCTGAATCGCAAATGTGCCAACCGATTCATTCGAGGTTTGAAATGAGCTGCGTGAAGCCTCGCTATCGCCATTGGGTCCTCGCGCTTGCACTTCGATACTGTAGCTCGTCAGTGGCTCTAGTGAGCGAACCACGAAGTCATCTTGACACACTCGGTGGAGCAAGTCTGCGGCAATATCGCACACCAGTGTCTCTGAGTGAATCTCGCTGCCTGACTGAAAGACCTTGACACTGTGTGATCTGATCTCGTGGTCCACTGGCGATGGAGGAACAATCTCCAGGAACAACGAGTGCGTGTTCGCTCGCTTCAGGCTGATCGTTGGGGCCGCCGGAATCCCAGTGGTCGTTTTGAAATCACGAGTGACTGTCACGCCCCGACTAAACGCATTGCTCGCGTAGACAGATAAGGAATAGTTTGAATCCACAGCAAGAGTCTCCACAAAAAAGTTGCAGCACGTGAACTGAGCGGCGCGAATGGGCTCACTCGACCCGGCCATGGTTCGCAGCTCATAGAAGAAGCTCGGTAGGACTGCACCACCCGTATTGCACGCTGGCCGAATTGTCACGCTAAACCAGTTGGAGGCGCTTTTAATGTAGACAATTTCCGGACTTTCCGGAGCCGACAGTGATGCAGTGCTGAACACGCCAGTCGCCATATCTCCTTCCGTACGACTTTCGCTGCTGATTGCCGTCACTCCATAGATATACTGCGTTGACGCAACAAGCTCGCCGCAATCGGTGAACGGTGGGAGCACAGGCTGAGATGTGATGAGTTGATAATCACGATATACGTTGTAGCCGATGATCTTTGATCCACCGGTGTCCTAAGAGAAGGCATTGCATGTGACTCAACAAGTCCTGGTTAACGGCTTCACTCGCAATATCAATGCTACGATGACATCGCACCAGAGGAGGTTCCCAATCCAGAGTGACAGAACCGCCAGTGCGATTGGACAGGCGAAGTCGCCCTGGGAATCCTGGAGGCGTCGGAGGTCTGTGATCCACTCACACAAGGCAAAAATGTTAGCTGTTTCACAGATCCAACCAGATTCTGCCCACTGATAAAGACAAAGTGTCGGTCAACGCGAAGATCAACGAACTCACGCTGATGAAAAGCTCCGTTTCTCAGAGAGCTTGCTGGATCCAGCGAGGTTATTCGCTCGCACATCGAACAAGTACTCGGTGGAGTGGTTGAGAGACTGGAAGACCGTCGCGTTAGAGCTGACTACAAGTCGGTAACGTCCCGCGCGATGCTCGATCCTGCGGCACTGCAACCCAGATCCAAAGGTACTGTTCGACTGAGTCACACAACAACGTGTTGTCCCGTCATTGCAGATATTTGTCGCTGGCCGCTCGCAGCTGGAATGTCCACTCGCAGCATAGTCGTAATCCCCGTTCCCTTGAAGCTTGATGAGGTTGCACAGGTCACAGCGATCTCGGTCATCGTCATAGCATGCTTCTAGCGAAAACATCGTGACATTGTAGATCATATCGTCCAGAGGCATTCCTCCGCTGCTTGCTGGCGGATTCCAGCTCACTTCGATCAAGCCCCCAGTGCTTGATATCATCGATAGTCCCCATGGTGTGCTCGGAGGTGTTGCGACCGCGGTTTCGAACGCCACCCCTTGTCTTCCGGACGCGGAGCTTTCTTCCCCCAATTGATTGATCGCCGTCACTTTGACTGTGTACACCGTGGTGGCAAGGAGATTCGTGAGCTCCAAATACGCAGCTTCTGTCTCTATCCGCTCAATCGTCTCTGATGATGACAGCACAACATGGTATCCTGGACACAAGACATATCAATCACAGTGGGTCAGCTTGATATGTTCCGTGGAGCAAACAAAAGCTTGTTTCTTGTACCTGTGATATCAAATCCCCCGGTATCCAATGGTTGCCCCCACTGGATCATCGCGGTGCTCGCCGTGACGTTCGATACGCTGACGTATCTCGGCGACGACGGGGCTGTTGGAGATGTCGTAGTCACAGCCAGTACAGGGCTCCACTCCGTCGTTCCGAGATCAGTCACTGTTGCGACTCGCACTTCGTACAGAGTGTCGGCACTCAGGAAGCAGATGTCGTGTGAGGTCGAGTCATTCGCCACCACGAATTCGCTGACAGTACTGTTCACCATCACGGAGAATCCCATGAGCGTTGAACCGTGCATGTTTGGGGGTCGCATGAGTTCCAGTGAGACCTGACCGCCAGTCACTCTGACGGGATACGGTGCCGGAGGCGCATCTGGCACAGTCGCCGCTCCAGTTTCAGCAGCGACAGCACTGGAAGGTATCAAGCTGGGGGAGATGACGATGCACACGTCAACGTTATTGACTGCAACTGCCTTGATATCGTAGCGCGTGTTGGCTTGAAGCGGGAAATCACCAACGCCCGGCATCCGAAGGAGCTCCACTGTGTCTGGTTCGTCAGTCCCAACAGTGTTGGCAACTTCCTGGAAGTCGTTCGAGCCATTCGGCGCCAAGTACACAATGTAGCCTCGGATTCGTGCTCCGCCTACGACAGATGTCATTCGCTCCCTTAGTGGCAAGACGATCTCACAGCGCAACGGCAGCAGTAGCGCCACATACCGTCGTCAGCAGGCGGATTCAATCTAACGGTGATCGATCCGCCTGAAGAGCACGCATACGGGAAGCTACTGTTAGTACAAAGCGACTAGCGACTCCTTGCGTGCAAATGCAAGAACCTCGCTCTACAAACCTGTCACATGAAGCACAGTAGGCGGTGGACACGGTCCTGGGGCTTCAAGTACGGTCGTCGCTGTCTCCAGAACAAGGCTCTTTGGTCCGTCGAGACCGCCTCCATTTGTCACGTACGTCGACACGAAATACTCTGTCGATGCGTTAAGCCCGAACAGAACGAAGTCTGGACTCGACACGGGCTGAGTGATCTTCACGAAGCTGTCGTCGACGCTGGAGCGGGCATTCACTGTAATTTTTTCCAGCCCCACGCCACCAGAGTCCAACGGAAGTTGCGCACGGACTCGGAGGAATCCACCGCCGGCCTCGAGGTAGATCGGCGGCTCTGGCTTACCTGGAGGTGATAGATTACTAGTCCACTCGGTCACGATCATTGACTCGAGCTTGTCCGCCAACGATGCGGGATCGAGCACGGCTTTCATTTGAAGTGTGTACGCTGTGTTGTTCGTGAGATTGTAGAGGGAGAAGAACTGATTTGGGAGATGAGTCTCGCCCACTTGCTCCTGGTTGACAAACACTTGGAACGCCTGGATGTCGCTCACACTGTTGGAAGTTGTCCATTCAGACGAGATCGCCCTGGAGCAAAGCAGCGTGCAAACTGTCAGCAGCATCAATTCCGCCTACAAAATGCTTAGCTCTCGACTCACCACTCAAATCTTAGCGACCCGCCGCTGCGCGAGTTGATCCACAGGTTTGCGGCGGGGTTGCTGGCGCCAGGCGCATTCTGGGCAGCTACAACAAAAAATCGTGCGCATAGCAACGCTAGCGCCAGGAGTACATTGGCGACTCGAAACGCCAGCCACCACTGCCGGCGATTCATCTTCATTTGCCTCCTGCCGTGATCTCTTCGCGTGAGGCGAGTGAGGAAGAAGATTGCTGGTCTGATGCTTCAGGGGTCGTCGCCGTCGACGCGAAGATAATGAACAGGTGAATAATGAACAGACGCCAGTTCGTATACAAGCAGACCTTCGTCCACTGCATGGTACTTAGTCTCTAACCTTTGTGTCATGAGGAGTTTATCATAAGCCCGTTAATGATTGCCCTCATGGCGCTGCACACACGAACGTGCATACTTTGCCGTAAGCCTGTTGGCAGTTGACGTCAGCTCGCTAAGGCAATCGCAGCAACCTCTTCGAACTCGGAGTTGTCTCGAGATTAAAAGCAGTAGCCAGTGTTGATGGCCATCAATGTCCTCCTTGCGCGTGCTCGCACACCCGAAGAGCTTAAGAGATCAGGGGAGAAGCGTCTTGCGCGCCTTGGCTACGATTGGGACAACGTAGCCGGTCACGCCGAGCGTCACAGGGTAGAACGCGGAGGAAAAGACCACGGCGGCCGCGTATGAGCCGAGCGCCGTGCCGACGTCCTCAACACCAAACTTGGCGAGCAGCGGCATCACGTCAACGCCCTGCTTGATGAGAACGTAGAGACCGCACACGACGCCCACACCAGCGAGCCGCGAGCCCATCATGTACGCGGCCCCATAGTTGTCCACGACGTGCTTGACCTTCTCCATGGCGTTGGCCACGAACGCCGGCGTCGTTGACGTCGCGGCCGCATTGCCTCCGGGACGACTGCCGAGAGAGCGAGCAAGGTAGTGAGCGGTTGGGCGTCAGAGCTGTCTCGTCCGACTTCGCAAGAGCAGAACAGAACACACCTTGGTAGCGCCCCAGTCAGATCGGACAGCCGCACGCGCGAGAACGCAGGGAAAGCTTTGGCGACCGCCGCGGCCGCCGCCAAGTCGAGTGGCAGGCGGATCCGCCGGAACGGGCGGCTCGCGGCGAACGCGAGTGCGAACTCGGGCGAGAATTCAGCGCCTGTCGCATGGGGTGTATGTGTGAGAGCTGCACATCTCACGGACACGCCAGCAAGCGACGACGGGGATGCTCGCGTGTCGCACCTGCGAGCGTGAGCACGCCGTAAGTGGCGCCGATTGCGCCGATGTCGGACGCGAAGAGCACGCCAAGCGTCTCTGCTGGGTGGCGCAAGATCGCGTTGTTCAACCGCTCGACGACGCGATCCACGAGGCCGCTCGGCGGCGGCAGCGGTGGCTCAGTAGTGTTAACGGGCGGAAGCGGCGGCGGCGGTGGTGTCGCGGCGGTCGACAGCGCGCGGACGCTCAAGCGCAGCTGCGGTAGCGGCCGCGCGCACGCGGCGCCTCGCACGAGCAGCGTGCGGGTCGCGCTCATTGTCACAATTGAAGAATGATTGTCTGGTAGGGGATTTTGTTTTGTTCACCTGTTCAAAACAGTTTCCAAACAATTCTTTAGGGTGGGACGTTTTGAAACGTGATACGCACTTCTCGCCAGTTCGGTATCGTCTCGCTAGCAGGACCTCGGACCTCAGAGAGGGGATGGCGGCACCGCGGCCCTTAGCGACCGCGAGCGTGCGTCGGCCGGACGCCCCGCCGGCTCCGCACCACCTCCGCCACGAGCAGTCACTCGCGCGCACGACGACCGCGAGCGAGGACCTCGAGACCGTGAGCAGCGTGAGCGGCAGCAGCGTGCGCTACCAGTCAGCGCGCGACCGCGTGTCGTTCCTGGCACGCACGCCCATCGAGGACTTTGTGGCCAAGTACCAGGTCGTGAAGGTCTCTTGGCGCGGCAAGTACGAGCGCATCCTGGCGCTCGCGCCCACGCGCTTCAGTACCATCGACCCGAAGGACTTTGAGGTCACCAACACCTGGTCCTTCCACGCGCTGCTCGGCGTCACGCTGGACGCGAGCGACCCGGAGGTGACATATAGCCTTTGAAAATAGATAGCAGCAACAAAAACCAGCACAACTGATTTTTGGAGATATGCGGACAGGGCTTCACACTCAGCCTCAAAGGACCGAAGAAGGACGAGCAGCTCAAGCTGCGCTGCCGCTTCCGCTCTCGCTTACTTTCGGACCTGTACCGCCTGCAGGATCAGGTGCTGCAGCGCCGCTCCAAGGCAGAGAACCAGTTCGCGTGCACCAAGTGGTCGCGCAAGGGTGTCACCCTCGGCTGCGTGCTCGAAGTCGCGCTCGACGGCATCATCTGCACGTTTCCCGACGGCTCGCCGCGCTCCAAGTACTTGTACGTCGACATGGAGCACCTGACGACGCTCAGCGACACAGCTGACGGCTTCGCGTTCGGGTATTCGGGGCGCCATCGCCTGTTCTACTGCGAAGGCAAGCGCGCACCGCTCCTGCACCGCATCCAAGCTGCGGCCGAGGCGATCGGGTGTATGATCTACTCGCAACGAGGCAGCACGGCGGAAAGCGTCAAGAGCGCGCGGAGTGAGTACGGGAAGAACGTGGGGAGTTCCTTCGTTCAGTTCAACATGCAGAAGCTCACTCCAAAGTACATGCACCCTGTCGATCGCGTACTGTCGCTGCACGAGAAGCATCTGCTGGAGCTGGACCGCGACGGCGAAGTCGTCTCGTGCATTGAGTACAACAAGATCGGAGTGCTCGTGCGCAAGCAGAAGAGCCCGGAAGCCTTTGAGATCCAGTTCAGCAACGGCGAGACGCGCAAGTACGTGTCGTCGGACCGCGACGGAGTGCTCGCCGCGCTCTACGACCTGTGCGTCACATGCAATGAGAACCCGGAGCTACTCATCAGCTCGGGGGCAAACGAGCGCGGGCTGCGCCTCCTGCCGTTCTTCGCGGTCGAAGACGCGTCCGAGACAACGTCATTCTTCGGGGACTCTTCAATCGGCACTTGCTTTCTCCAGCGGATGGCGTCCGTTGGAAAGCACGGCGGTTCGCAGAAAATGGGCGACAAAGCGTGCGTCTCTGACGTTCTAGATGTTCCCGCTACGCAGCCCTTTTTATCTCTAACACTGTGCTCTGAATGGTGTGTAGTTTCATCGAAATCGCGGCAGAGTTCAATGCGAATGTACCAACAAGCGGACTGATCTATAACACGAAGCAGGGTGTGATCACCGACGCGCTGCGCCCGATCGGCGCGCAACTATACTACATCTCGAAAGCGAAACCGCTGCCGTCGCGCTCCGCCGTGACCCTGCTGCAAACGTTGTACCGCATCTCGACCTCGTATTACGGCTTCCGAGAGGTGGCGCAAGTCGGCCACATTGCGGACTCGTTGACGAATCTATTACGCGACGGAGACGAATTCGCCGTGTTTTGGACGACGCTGCTGCTTCGGAAGCTCACTGTCCACGTCATCCCTTCCTCGATCAGTACGTTGGGCCCGCGACCACCTTTCTGCTCGTTTGTGATATGTGTGCAGCTGACCATAACTGCATTTTGATTGTAGATTTGGACACCTCGTCAATCCAGTTTTGCGAAGAGGTCGAGGCGTACAACAAGCGCTTGCTGCTCGGGAATTCCTACTTGATGCAATCACTGGTCAGCCACCTGGATGGCGTGGACGTTGAGCGACGGTCATCTCGAGGAGAGAACAGCGGAGCCACTGGTGCACGCCGAGTAGGACCACTTGTCATCATGGGCTTGCTGCAGACTCTCGAAGGGTGTCTGTGCTCGCGAAAATCCACGACAACCGCTGCAGAGTTCCAAACGCTCGTGGGGGAGGTCGCGAAGCGCTACAGTACGCTTCTCAAAGTGCTTTTCCAGTCCCGCTGCGCCACGACCGTCGAAGCTTGTACGTGTGTGGTCGAATGTTTGCGTGGATGCACGTGGTGGCACTTATTGATTTCTTTTCAATCCATCTGCAGGCACACTGCTTCTCAAAACAACGTTGGAAGAGTGTGATCCGGCGGTAGCGACGCAAATCCGCGATGCCGCACTCGTCGAAGGCATTGTGCTGCGCCATTTCTTCCAAGCAATCTTCGATCCGTCGTATGACCAACGATGCGTGAGCCGATATCTGATTTCGCTTTGGATGAGTCACCACGCTCCGTCGAAGCGGCTGCTGATGCGGATGATCCCGGCTGGATTCCTCCCTTTCTTGAGCGAGCCAGCGGTGTCAGCGAGCGAGCTCGAAGAGCTGGACAAGCTTGAGATGAAAGCAATGGAGCTTGAGCGCGACACCCTCCATGATCTCACCGAAGACAGCAGACTGTCGCTTCTGAGTGACTCTACGAATCCGGAAGAGTCGTTTGGGGTAGCAGACGAGCTGCGGTTTTCCGACTCGGATGGACCGCACACTCGGGGTGTGCATGCGCGATCTGTGTCAGCTGGCGATCTGAGCCTCAGCCCATCGCTGCTCCACGCAGGTCCGCGCCGTCAATCGGCGTCGCACTCTCGGTCTTCGCTGTCGGATTCTTCCCGATCGTCCGTCTCCTGGATCAGTGCGACCGTCCGCGAGTCGCAGCATCACACGCAGATCGAAAACGACCACACGAAAGCGCGAATGCTGCAGAAGCTGCAAAGCTCCACGTCCGCGACAACGAAGACTCGTAATGGCAGCTCTGGCCGATCACACTTTGCTGGAGCCAATGGCGCGCCAAGAGTCCGGAAACGCGATATCGCGCTCGGATTCATCTCCGGGTCGCTCCTCAAGTCCAAGCCGGAGAAGTTGATGACTCGGCACCCGAACAAAGCCCTGAAAGCGAGTACGTCACAGTCTGTAATGCTGAGCCGGCGACAGGAGAACTTTCGGCTGCTCTTTTTCATGCTGAGTCGGGATCACGAGCAAGTGGATTTGATTTGGAACCAAGCGACTCGAGACGAGCTTCGACACGCACTGTTCTCGGAGAACGAGCGCTTTGCCAAGTACCAGGTCAGTCACGGAAATGGGAAGGCGCTTTGGAACTGCGAAGATTTCCAGGTCCACTACGCTTCCCTTGCAAGCGAACTGGTGATTGGAGGCTGCTACGTTCGCATTTTGAGCAACCTCATGTCCAGCACCTCTCTATCGGGCGATCGAAATCAGTCCGATGATGAAGATCGCTTTTTTGCCCTCCCACGAGAGGATGTGCCAGTACGCGACCCCAAATCGGCTATTGCCTCTTTGTACCGGAGGATTCTTCGCGAGAACATTCGAGCTGAATATCGGAACGACCTGGAACTCTCACTCTTGTGCATCAAGAGCTTGGCGATCGTCAGCGCCGCGCACGCCAGCCCAACGGATGCGGCGGACTTCGAGGAGATCGATTACCTCACAACGCTCATGACTGAGACGAAGCATGCTTCGATTCTAGAAGGACTTCGTCAAGTCTTGCGAGCGCTCTGTCTTCATGAACCGAACGCGAAGCGATTCGCGCTGCACGAGAGCAGTGTCGAGACGGTTGTGAAAATGTTGCAGATGGTGCACACGTTGAGCAGAGATACGAAGTTCACGGACTCGGAGAAGCTCTGGATATTGGAGAGCTTTGATGGCGATACTTTTGGACCGCTCTCCGTAGATGACCTCAAAGACGAGCAGGCACGCAGCAAGACGAAGAATCTGAACCAGTTCTGGATCCGACGCCGTGACGATCCCGTCTCGCAGCACTCCGTGTCCCGAACGAAGCTGATGGAGAACATGCAACTTCGCTGGGAGATCGGTATCAACGGCAGCATTAGTCCACTTCAGATGGCTCACGACGCCGTCAATATTCTCCTCGCTGTGGCGCGCAGTAACTCGCTTCTCAAGCACCCGAACGCGACCACAAATGCTGAGACTGGAGCTGGTGGCCTCTTCCCTGTTCCGCAAGCTAAGTGCTTGCTGTGGGGCCACACGCGCAAGATCATTTCGCTTCTTCTACGCCACGAAACACCGCAGCTATGCCACAAGGTCGGTGTGCTTCTCGAGCTGCTGTACTCGGACGATCTCTCGATCACGCGGTCACTGGATGAGCGGGCCGCGAATCGGTCGTCGCTGTTTTTCTGGGGCTTGTTCTTCATGGTGTTCGTCACAAACTCGGGAAGCTTTGATGCGATCGCTGGGCTTTTGCAGTCAACGCATCTGTATCAGAGCGGTTTTGGCGGAAGGAGTGCGCTCACCGAAATCCTGCCAGACGCTATGGTCGAGCATCTCTCGGCTGTGTCTGCGCGCGAGTTCAGTGAGGTGTTTTGTGGCGAAATCTACTCGCCATCGGTCGTTTGGAATCAACGAATGCGACGGCGTCTCCAGGACAGTTGTCTCGCTCACCTTCAAGAATTCATCACGGTGCTGGAAGAAGATGTCACAAGCGAGTGGAAATTTTGCCACATGGCTCCGATGGCGTTCAGCGAGCTAGAAGATGATCTGTGGTGCGCCGGCGTGTACCTCGGCAGGTTCTGCGCGCAGGAGGATTATCCTGTGAAAGCCCCGCTCGAGTTCATGCATCAGTTGTCCTCCAAGTGGCGCGCTGAAGTTGGACGGAGAAATGCGCGATTCGATGCGGCGCAGGCGGCAAAGCACTTGGGTCTGGACCCAGACATTAACCTTGAACGAGTGTCCGTAATTCGCGAGGGCTTCCGGCAGAGGGCGATGGAACTGGAGTCAGAATTGCTACCCTCGGCGGACTACGACCAGAGGTGAGATTGATCGCTGAGTGTACTGAAGGGTGTGATGATCACCACTGAGTGTGACTGATGTGCTGGTGCAGACTCGAGAGTCTCAAGGAAGCGCACTGGGTGCTGACGTGCCCCCGTCCAAGCTTGCTTTCAAAGGGACACGACCCAGTCAACCTCCTGCTGCTACTGAAGACGTTTGTGCACATGTGCAGCCGATACCCAGACGAGCTGAACTCTTATAAGTTCGACTGCTACGACCTCTTGCTGTCGCTGCTGCTGTCGCACTGCTCAGCCGAGGGCACGCCGCCTCCATACACAACTCTTGAGCAGCGAGCGAAGATTTCACTGCTTGCAGCCCAGCTGCTTCAACAGACATGCGCTGTCTCAGCGTACAACGGAGATCTGCTGCTGGACGATCCTGCGCTCAGGTCTCTCGAGAAAGTCGTGAATTACTGCGTTGGCATTATCGCTGAAGATGCGGTGGACGACAACGTTGAGGTTGTCGAGATCTGCCTGTACATTATGCAGACCGTCACTGGTTTGTTAGCGTCGCCTCGCGGTCGCGTGTGGGTATCGGAGTCGACAACGTTGATTGTCGACATGGTCCGACTCCTGTGGGTGTGGAACCACTCGCGCAAGCAGTCGTTCTTCTTGACCAAGATCGCCCAGCAAGTTCTCGAAGGTAGGCTGCACAATGCGATTGATGGTGGTCGTTGTGCGACATATTGATACGCACTAACCCCGGCTGGCTGGCTGTGATCATCGCTGCACGCAGGCATATCGCGGATGTGTGTGGTAGAACAAAATCAAGATCTGCTGCTGCAACGAGGCATCTTGTACCAGCTCATCACACTGTGTTTCAAGTACAACGCCGACATCGACGACACCACAGTTCGTGCGAGACTGCAAAGTGCCGCGTACTCGCGCGAGGGCTACTCGACAGTCGAAGAGGAGGTTCACAACCTGCTCGCGATCATGGCGGTGCGCGCAATTTGCCGACTCGGTGGTATCTTTCCAGATGGAAGTGACCTGTGCTCGCCGAAGCACCCGCGTGTGAGAGCCGTGACTGGCGCTCTGCTGACGCCGAACCTCGCCGCACTCCTCGAGCTGAACAGCCACCACGAGTACCTCAAGATTTTCCATTCGAATTGCGAGTCGTATACGCTCTTTTGGAACGCGGCGATGCGGCGAGAACTGCGCGCTTTCGTGACTCCTCGCGCGGCATTCGAACCAACACTTGATGCGCGTGAAGACTATTTGGACGCGATTCGGTTCCGGTTCGAGCATCTGAAGGAGACGTTTAACGTTGGCGGTCTGTACATCGAGACACTGATGTCCAGTTTCATGGTCATCAAGGAGAGGTCGGTTGCAGCGCCAGTTCCAGAGCTTGGGCTGACAAAGTTGTTTTTCAAGGAGCTGTTCGCGTTCATCGATAATGGGGAGCTCTCGCACCCGGAGGGCCAAGAAGGATACTTGAACGGCGAGACGCCATTACCGTACTACGGTTGGGCGATTGAGAGAGAGCAGCTGCAGACGAGCTATCGGGTCACTGCGCTCGAATGCTTGGCTGTGATCAGCTTCGTCGTCCCAGCATTCGTCGTGCAAAACATCGTCGCGGATGTTGGGCTGATCAAGATGATCTTGCGTCTTCTCTTCCCGCCAGATAACGAGGTTCACGAAGCGAGTGGTTCAGAAAAGAGTATCGTGTTCCCACTCGATTTGTACCAGCCAAGTCGCGACCATTGTCTCGCGATTCTCGAGTCGCTCTCATGCGTCGACACGTTCGGAAAAGCGTCGGTGGAACTCGGAATCTGCGACATCCTGATCGAGATCGTGCACTTGAGCAAGCCAGTCGGTGCTGATGCTCTGGGGATCATCCGAAACCTGTGTGCACACGGCGCTCGGTCGGAGTTTGTCTCGGAGATACTTCAATCTGGATGCTACATCGAGTTTATTGCGTGGATGCTGCTCATCGAGGACTTTATCACGGAAGAGGACTTTGCGGATGCGCATCATCTCCGGCAGCCATGCGTGCACATTCTCTCTGAGATCGGGAAGAGCGGTGCTCTGCTCGGCAAGAAAGCGGAGGATGCCTTGATCAACATTTTCCCGGCGACGATAGTGCACGAACTGGTGGAGCACCCAGAGACTTTCATCGAGTACTTGGAGGTAAGATTGAGCGGTGACGAAGAGCTTTCAAAAGTACATAGGAGCAATACTGACGCCTGTGGTGTATCTGTCTGTCAGAGCGATCACGAGAACCCCGAGCTCGTCTGGAACGCCGAGTTCCGCAGCTTCCTGAAAGATCACGTGACAAGCTTTTTGAACTTGTACTATTCATCTCCATCGCTTTCGGAGAGCGAGAGTGAGCGCGAGCGCGAGCACGCGGCAGCCACTGCTTCGATTGCCGACAAGTTCGTCGTGGACTACTTTAGCATCAGCCCGTATCCGATCGCAGGGAACATCCATCTTCCGCTGTACTTGAAGAACCCGACATTCGAGCTCCGTGATCCTCTGTACGTATCCAGGATGTACGCGAGGTGGCTGTATCTCTCTCTCGACTCACCCCTTGGTGGTATCTGCCCCACTTTAGATTTTTTGTGACGTGTCTCTGGGAAGAGTTTGAGATTCTCATTCGAGAGCTCGCGCACATTACATCGGCACTGCGCCAGACGATGAGTCCGGACGACGACGCGACTGCTCAGCGCGGGTTCGAGTTGCTTGACCTTGCGACCTCGTGTCTGGTTTGCGCTGTCCAGGTATATACGATAAGCGCCGAGAGGAATTCCATGTGTTTTGAGTGCAAGAAGACTGACGTGGGCTTGCTCGTTATTACAACAGGTGAATCCGTGGGTGCTTGAGGAAGTGGCAAGCCTGAAGTTCCCAGAGTACTGCTGCAACTTCCTCAACGAGGCAGTACGCCACCAGTCCGCGGAACCCTGCGTCGTGAACATCGTCCGCGTGCTGCGCGTGTTCACGCTGTCGAGAGAGTGTGTGGCTGCGCTGCAGCCGCTTGTCTCGACGGCGCTAACGTGTCTGATGTCGGCGATCAACCCGTTCAAGCGCGGAGCACTGCACTACGAGAGTGCATATGTGCTGGAGATCATGCGCCGAATTGTCCAGCTGTATCCTGAGCACGGTGACCGCGACGCGTCGAGCGGGATCGTCTTCACAGCAAGTCGGTTGGATCTGTTTGGATATTTGCTCAACATCCTTGAAAATCCAGAGTCGCTGGGCACTGTGAAAGAGCCGCAGCTGCTTCGCGCGATCGCAATTGACATCCTCAACACACTGGAGAAGGTACACTCGTGTGTTGTTCGATCTGCGTACATTGACGGGGTTGCCTGACATATCGTTGCTTGCCCGCACAGGATCGCATTCAAGGCAGCACGGCACACCAGATCCTCAAGAAGCACAAGAAGTGGGAGAAGAAGTTCCGATTCGAGCCGACGGACAGCATCCGCGCGATCTCGACGGAAGATCCGTTCCTTCAGAAGCAGAACCCGCATCTCGATCAGGTCGTGCGGGACTTTGTGCGTGCACACTCTCCACGGACGCGGCCGGCCAGCTCCGGCGGCGGCCCATCATCGTCTCGCCGCGGCGGGGAGCGTGGCACGCGTGTGTCGACAATGCGCAGCTACCGCGAGTCGCCGAACATCGCGGCTGGGAAGGCGCCAGTGTCTCGCCGCCCGCAGCTTGATGGACTCCCGGAGAAGAAGAGGGTGAGCTTTGCCAAGAAGCTCTTCTAGCTTTCCGTCCAATTTTGAAAGAAAGAATGCAAATGTCCATGTGTGTTGTTGACCTGTCTTCCGAAATCCTGAGACCAGCCAGCCATCTTCGTCGGCAATCACGCTTACGTTTCGTCTGCCCTGACTCACTATCGTGCAGTGCATACAGAGTAGCTTGCTTCGCTTCGGAGGACTACTCATCCTTACGCACACGTCAGCCCATACCCCCTCCCCCTCGCTCTCTCCCAGTCCTCGCACTCGGCAGAGGAGGTATATGAAGTTAGCGCATGCTCTTCTGCAGTCAAGTAGGACAGTTAGAGAGTGCGAATTTATCAGCAGTATTATTGATTACGTTCCCATCTTCTGAAGGTCCACTGACTTTGGCCAGGACATGGCACCGTCCAAGCGCCGCGGGGCGCTCGAGCACAAGCCGTCAGCGCGACCGCGAGGCCGGTGTGCGTGCCTGGAGAAACCGCGCAGCGACGGTCTCTGCGAACTGAACGTGTGGCAGGGCACGACGGTGGATGCGGAGGCGGCGCGTACGAGGAAGCGCCTGCTGCGCCCGCACTTGCCAATCGTCAAGTACAAGCACTGGACACTCTGCGGGCTCTCGGGTGGTCACCTGTATCATCTCGTGATTCTCCGCTGGACGCAGCTGCTTGCGCTCTTCGTCGTTTCGTACATTCTCGTCGTCGGGTTCTTCGCTCTGCTCTTCGCGGGCTGCAACGGGTGTGTGCTGTGTGTATGTGTGTGGCAGGGGAGATGGTGCTGGACTCATGCAATTTGTGGCAATCACACAGCATCGACTATCCCAATCACCACGCAGAAGTGCGGTACTACTTCAACCTGAGTCTTCAGACGCTCGGAACCATTGGTATGAGCATTCTTTTGCATCATCGCTGATGGAGTTCAGTTCTCTCTAGTGCTCGATGCTTGGAGGCAGCATGGGGCTGATGAGATTAAAATCCTTTTTCTATCTCTGTCTGTCTGCTACTGCTACTTCGCACTATAGGCTACGGATATCTGTTCCCGCGAGATGCGTGCTCGAACTGGGTGGCGGTGGCCGAGGCGTTCGTGTCAATGCTACTGACGGCGTTCATGACTGGCGTCGCGTTCGTCAAGTTCGCGCGACCGCATCCTAACATCAT
>JAASFW010000356.1:0-21620 GCA_023334005.1 Globisporangium orthogonon | reverse complement strand
TCGGTCGATCGGTCGGTCACTCGGTCACTCGGTCGGTCGGTCGGTCGATTGGTCGATTGATCGATCGGTTCGGGGGCCACTTGGTGGTGGGCAGCGAGCGACTGTCATTGACAGCTTCGCGCTTGGTTCACCATTTGCCATCCACCGTGGGCGTGTACTGGTGGCTCTGACTGATTGGTCACCTGCCTTCAGTGGTCGGTTCGCAGCTTGTGGCATGAACTGCTGCATCAGCAAACGGCGTCTGTTGCTGCCTCGGTCGTCTGTCGAGCCGCGCCTTTGCATTCGCACCTGCATGGTGAAGACCAGGGAACGCACGCAGGTGCGGTCTCACCACCACCTGGAGGATCGCGTCCATCTGGACAGCGTGGCGACCGAGTGGACACCCACAGAATGAGCAGCAAGCAAGCACAAAAAGTGTAGTTTGTAATGTTTGGTGGTGCAGTTTGAGTTCAATCAAGTTCTACTTGAATCTGAGCGATGAGAGGCGACAAAAAGGCAGAGCAAGCGCAAGCAGAACAACACCAAAAACGCGAAAGGTAGATAGATAGATAGATGAAAGCTGCTTGCGACTGCAAGCAAGAGTTCGACGAAGAACATGGTAGTCGGCGCGTTCGTGTCTTGGACGTGCGCTTTGCAAGTCGCCAAATACGCGGCGATTTGTGGCGATTTGCACCACATCGATCGTCATTGGAAGCTTAGAGTGGTCCACGTCGTAAATCAGGTCATTTCTGAACTCTGTGAATTTTCACAAATTGAGTCTTGTTTTTCGGCATAGGAGAGCGTCAAATTTGCACATTCAGCTTGGTGGTCGACCTGGTTAGTCTTCTTGTTGTTGGCACACGACCAAGTGCCGTGAATGGTTGGGCATGCAGGGCCAAACAGCGTGCGCGCAGGTGGCGATCTGTCGCTGTGCAAGTGTGAGCATTTGGTTTATCGTTTCGTGGCTCGCAAAGACAAAGAGATAAGAAACTAGAAATCCGCCGCTCAAGCCATCAAAACGACCTCATCTGGCTGCCAGGCTGGCTGGTATTTGGCTGGTGGCCAGACTGTGTCGATCGATGGATCGACCGATTGCTGCGCAGTCGTCGCTTCTCGCTCCGGCACAGCGAGCTTGCGTTAGCGAGGCGGGCGCTGGGGATCTCTGGCCACCTTCCTGCTGCGAGCTTTGACTCGCATCTCGGAAGTTCCCGTGAGCTTTGCACCGAGGCAACCGTTGACAGCCCACCGCCCTGAACACCTCACTCAACTGCATGCGTACGTGCGCGTGTATTGGCAAGCATCCAACCGCGGTGCGTGGTGGTGACGTTGAACTAATATCCGTCATCGAGACGAACTTGAGCGTCCAGCATTGCAGCATTACAGTTCTCGCTTCCTTCCCGCGCTCTTGCCTTTGAGGCCTGCGATCCAGCGCAAAATGCGATCAGGTGGATGTGTCCTCGGGTCGATGACGGTCATGGTGACGAAAACAACAGCGAGAAGCGGACACAAAAGCAGCAACAAAGCTTGGCGTCTCCGTACTGGCAAACAGAGTTGGTATCTGTTGTCGCAGGAGCTGTCGCCTAACGGAAGTCCACAGGAAGCGTTACGCTGCAATCGCAAGCCATATGCAAAACAGAGTGATGAAAGAAACGAGGTGATGGAGGGGAGCAAGTGAATGAGGTTGCAGCTGGCGCCAGGCGCTCAGCTGCCGCTGCTGTCTGCTGTTCTGGCCTGCCTGCCTGCTGGTACTGCTGTTGGCGCCGCGTCTCTCGAAGACAGCGAGATCTTTTTGTTTGCACTGTTCATATAGCAATGTGTACAGGTACCTTCTCCAAATCAGCCACCAAGCATCCCGCCTGCGATTGCTTATGCTGAGAGGAGCGAGCGCGAGAGCAAACTGTGTCTGCTCGGGTGAGTGGATTTGAGCGAGCTCACTGGGTTCGCGCAACGAAAACAATAAAGCCGTCCGATGCGATGCATCAGGCGATAGCCAGCGTGCCTGCATCGGCACCGATCGGTCGCCCTCCCTCCTCTTCTTCGCTGGCAAGCGAGAGCTGCTTGTGCTTCGCTCCCGCTCCACCGCGTTTCTCTCCGCGTTGTTCTTCCTGCTTCTGCTTTGCGGCAGCGCTGTTGTTCTTCCTGATACGACCGACCTCGACTTTCGAGCTTCGAGCTTCGAGCTTCGAGCTTCATGGCGGAGATCTCGTTCTTGCTGGCCGAAAATGACGCGAAAGGAGGAGACGATCGCGGAATGCTGTTGTTGGTAATGAGTGACGAGCAAAGCCGATCGAAACAGGGGCTCGTTTGATTACAGAGTGGCCCAAGCCCAACAGGGAACTCGCACAGGGCAATAGCGCGGCAAGGTCGCTCATACATTGCCTTTGCCGCGCAGACTGATCGAGTCCGCGCGTGCGTGCTTGAGTAGACCTGCGCGAAGAACTGTTGCACGAAGAGCAAACAAGCGCAGCGCGCACGTTGTGGACGCAACCACCGCGACACGACGGATCTTCCGCGCGAGCGCCATCGATCGTGTGATGTCTGAATCTATCTCTCCACTTTGCGAGTGCGTTCGCGGCAGGCACCCAGGAAAGCAGGCAGGCAGGTGGAGGCATGGTCACCACCGCCAAGCGTGCAAAGCTCAAACCTGCTCGGTTGGCAGGTCGCCGCGAGGCATGTTTGTTTGCTTGTATCATGCGCCGGTCATCGCCCGCCTTCAAAACACTTGGTTTGCGAAAAAGGCCCGACTTTTACTCGGTGTTGGTTTTTCACCACCGCGTAAAAAAAGGCCGGTCGCGTACCGTAAAGTTCGTGAGTGATTGTGGGGTGTGCAGCGCCGAGCCAGCGCGGATCCACCGTCTTTTCTCTCGCCCGCCTGAACGGCCAAACGTGAATTTCGCTTTTGGGGTTGTCAAAAGTGAGGTTTTTGGGGGTTGGTGTGGCCTTTTTGCCTGGCTCGAGCTTGGTTTGCTGCAGCCTCCTACCTCTCATTTCCAAATCCGACCGCAGTCGCTCACGTCCGACAGCCCCGCGAGCGAGTGCCTTACCGCGGACGAACACCTCCCTCCCTCCCTCCATCCATCCATCTCGCGTGGCGGGCGGCGGCGGCGTACCTCACAACCGACCTACAACCATGTTCGACGCGCGCAGCAGCCAGCCCGACTCGCCAGTTGATACCTCCATGCTCCCGCCGGTGTACACGGCCCACGCGGCGACCGACGACTCGTGGACGCGCCTCGCCGCCTCGGCCGGCATCACGGGCGCGACGCCCAAGGCGCTGCCGTCGCTGATGCAGGCGCGCACCCAGGCGCTCAGCAGCTGCGTCGTGTACGACTGCGAACTCGAGCCCTTCGAGTACCGCCCGGGGCTCGACGGCGCCGCAGACAAGACGCGATCGCTCAGCTCGGTCTTCAGCGACCAGGACCTCGTCGACGCCATCATGGGCAGCCTCGACTTCGAGTCGCTGCTCACGCCGCGCGCGGCGGCTCCGACAACGACCGCTGCCGCGCTGCCAGCACCAGCGGTCGCTCCAGCGGCTCCTGCGAAGGCACCCGTGGCACCTGCGTTCCCTAAGATGACGATCGCGATTCCGACGTCGACGATCAAGCTGCCGCTCACGCGCAAGCCCGGCACGTTCCTCAACAAGGACGGGCGCTGGATCAAGGGCAAGCCCTGCCGCGTGGACGCGTGCGATAAGCGCGCGCAGTCGAACGGACTCTGCAAGGGCCACGGCGGCGGCGCGCGCTGCAGCTTCAAGGGCTGCGCCAAGAGCTCGCAGGGCGGCGGCTTCTGCCGCGCGCACGGCGGCGGCAAGCGCTGCCTGCACGAGGGCTGTGAGAAGGGCACGCAGCGCAACGGCTACTGCTACCTGCACGGCGGCGTGCGCGCATGCCTCGTGGACGGTTGCGACAAGAAAGACCGCGGCAACGGCAAGTGCTTCTCGCACGGCGGCGGGCGCAAGTGCCAGGCGCCGCACTGCGCCGCGACGATCCGGCGGGGCGTCTTCTGCGACGCGCATAACAGCAAGCTCGTGGCCAAGAAGCTGCTCCAGCAGCAGCAGCAGCAGCTGATGCTGTAGAGCGCGCGCTTGCTACAACAGATAGGAACCCCTTTAGAGCAACGAGCAAGCAGCGCGGCGGGCTGGTCTTGTACGGCAGCCCCAGGTCATGAGCGGGCAAGCGAGGAGAGTGGAAGCAGAGGAACGCACTCCCCACAACCTAATTTACGTACAATAGTGAAGCTACACATCCATCCAGACCTCTCGTTCTCCTCCTGCTCGTGCTGCGACCGCAAGGGTGGACAGCCACGCAGAACGCTGAGGCACCTCGGGCGGCTTCGCGTCTCTCCCTAACGTTCGCGCTGCTGGACGATGGCGATACAACGGCGCGCAGTCGGCTCCTCTGCCTCCTGCCTGCCTCTCGCTTGCTTGCTCGGACGCGCGCTCGCTGTCGGACATGGCAGGGCATTCGTCGCGAAGACCACCGGCGCAAGGTGCGTATCGCCGATCTTCTCCCCCTCGAGAGACAAGCGCGTTGAAGTCAGCAGGCAAGCAAGTCGCGCGTTATCTGTCGAGACGCCACGCCACGCACGACGACGCCGACTCCGGCTCGCTGCTGTGGTTGTTCGCCTGATCACATAGTTACCTACTGATCGGATCAAGCAACCAACCGCTAGCCAGCAGCAGTCCACGAACAGCGGCGAGGGACACACCAGTTCATTACGCGTAGCGCGATCAATCGACGGTCGACGATTCGGCTGCGGCACCTCGACACGAATCTCGACCTCCGACTTGATCCATCGCATCGCCACCGATCGATCGATCGACGCTCCTCTCATCGCGCGGATATCAGTTTCTCCAGCTCGATGATGGCGAGGGCGACATCGTTGGCAAGCATGAGAACGAAGAGAGGAGGAGAAAAGAAGATTTTTCGCGGTCAGGATGCGAGAAGAAGGCGACGATGGCTGACCGCCCGCCCGGCCGCTGTGCGAGCTCGATGCGAGACGATGCGATGGATGGATGGGGCGGTCCTTTCCGTATCGGAGCGGGCAACTCGGGATACCATCGCACAGTACAAGGAGCTCAAGCAAATGCGCGCGGGTGCTGATTGAAGGAGAGCGGCGAGCTTTGCGGAGAGGAGCGTTGCGTTTGACGAGCTCACTTGCTCGCGCGCGTTGAAGCAAAGCGCCACCTGCCCGCACACAGCCAGCAGCGACGCGTCTCTCGCTCTGCACGATCAGGACCTTCCTCGAGTACTGTACACGCTACGCCGAAGACACGAGAAGCGCATCTCGGAGAAAGGATACGATGGTCACTTTGAGCGCGTGTACCAGACAAAGAAAGTGGGTTCGTCTCGCCGCTCGCTTCGGCTTCTGAGCGTGCGAAGTTGGATTGGACCTCGGAGCTCCTTGATGGTCTTGTTGCCGACACCGGCGAGGCGAGGCGAAGTGAGCGATCTGCCTTATCTCCTCTGGTCAAACGATGTGAGGACCGTGCGTGATCCACACATCCGAGAAGCGCAGACAGCGAGCGAACGAGCAGGTGTCAACTGGAGATCGCGGTGGGTAAGTGCGAGCGAGCGCGCTGTTTGTGTTTGGATGTCTGCTCGGCGCATCCTCTGTATCTACTTGGAGTGAGCGAGTCCCACAGCTTGCGGCATCGGGGATTACGGTGACCACCGAGGTGTATCCGCGGCGCTGAACACCATGAGTTCAGAACTCATCAGGGAGACTAGGACGCAAGCGAGGGAGCGAGTCGATGTGTCCAGGTGTGTGTGTGTGTCTGTGTGTGTGTCTGTCTGTGTCTGTCTGTGTGTGTGGGTGGCTGGGTGTGGGTGTCTGCTGCCTGTGTCAAAAAGCGCGCCACCGCAATGTCCGAGTCAACCCAATGCTGCCAGCGCTTCGGGCGCTGGAAGCTGCTTGCCGCGAACCTCCGCTCAGCCGCACCCACCCACACCCATACGCACCAGTGATCCATCATTGATTTGTCTGCTTTGAGATCGATACGCCCCTCGTGTCAGCATCGACAACAGGGCGAGCAGGAACCATCCTATCAGCTGTCAGACTTCTCTGCTAACTCTGATACCGACGCAAGTGTCGAGGCAAGCGAAGTGCAAGCTGTGCGAGAACGTTGAGCGCGATATGTGCCTTTGCATCTGGTAGCAGCGATACTTCCGGACACTGGCTGCCCAAGGGTGTATGCTGAGGCGACCGTGCTTACTCGGTGCTTGGCGCCAAAGGCCTTCAACGTGCGTGCACGAGCACATGCTGCACGAGATTTCTCCTCTCCAACTTCTGCTGGACTCGGACGCGCGCAGAGATCCGCCGCAGGCGGTCTAAGCAACATCAGCGTGCATGACTGCGTGTGCATGAGACGCAGGACGATTGCGGCGAGGTGAGCGATCGGATCGGATTGAGAGCGAGCGAACGAACAAGCTCGCTCGCTCGCACCACGCAGTGTGACAGTTCGCGACGCGTGTCCAAAGTTGGGGGCATCGATGGGACGAATCAACGCAACGTGACCGGTGATCCGCGGATCGGTGCGCTCGGCTCTTTGGCCACCAGGATGAGTGCGCGGTGTCAGGCTGTCAGCATAACGAGTAAGTAACGAGTGCGAGCGACTCGCCAAGAAGCACCACCACCACCACCACCTCCACCTCCACTCGCTCTTTTGTGAACGGAGAACGGGCAGCGACGAGCTCCTTGCTCGCTCTCTAGAATCCGGAGTCTGGACAGTCTCAATCAGAAAAAAGAATCCTGTTGCACCGGTGGTCTTCCTCCCACGTTGACGTCAAAGCTTTACGCGATCGACAAGTTCGTTACCAACGCCCCACTGCTGCTGGTACTGACACCAGGGACGCGCGCACCTGCCACCATACAGCAATGCGCGGAAGATGCCCCCCTCACTCCCCCGTCTTCCTCTGACACGATGCGGAGACCTTCAACACGTTGCTCAATTTGCCTACTTGGTCGCTCAATCGCTCGCTCGCATGTTCGCTCGCATGTTCGCTCGCATGTTCGCGATCAATAATGTCAGGTGGTTATCGACGACGAGCAGCTTGCCTGTTTCGAGTTGGGACATCGCCCGCCGCAACCTGCACTCGCATCCATCAGCACTGGCCGATCACTCTGTTTACTCAGCTGCGGAGGTCGCTTTCGACCCGCCTGTGTGCGCGTGCGCGATCCGCGACGCGTTATCGCTACGATCGACTCTCAAGACGCGACACACTCGCCCCTCCACTCACCCATCTCCGCATCTAGCCGCGCGTAAAAAGCGAGGAAAGAGCGAGTTGTTGCTTGAGCGAGACCTCGCGGCGCTCGGACGCTGTGCACGGCAGCAATCGGTCGTTCCAAGGCGGCACTCACGCAACACGTTGATGTGATCTGCTTAACATGTCCGAGCGCTCGCCCAGATGGCGTGCGCGCACCGCAGCTTGAAAGCAGTCCAGCTCGACACACACACACACGCGCGCGCGCGCGCGCTTCAGCATCAGCATGGCTGTGCCCGGCAAGCTGGATGGATCGCGGCTTGGACGGTTCAGTCGATCGCTCGCTCGCTCTTTTGCGGGCGCGCACACGCCGTGAGGTTGAGCTCGCCTTTCGCTCGCTGCCGTTGCTTCCTCCTCTCATGTCCGGCTCCCGTGGTCGTCACTGCACCATCGCGAGGACGGGAGGTGCCATCTGAATGTGTGTGCGTGTGTTTGCAACTGCAACTCGAAGTGCGTTTGACGGCGCGCATTGCGTTTCGCCGAGCGCCGGCGGCGGCGATGCCAGCAAGCGAATGAGAGCTGTAGCATGCACACGAAGCATGGATAGAGAGGACACCACCGTCGCGCCGGCTCTCGCGCAGTGAATCTCCTGTATGTGTCGCCATCTTGAGCTTGTCTGGACGAAGTCTTTGCATCAGATCTGTTGACCACCAAAGACAGCGACGCCAGGCGAAGGAAGGATCGATGCGCATCTTGCGAAGCGCAACAGGATCTCAGTGCGAGCCGGAGCTTCACGAGGAGGGAAAATACGAAGGCGACGAAGGCAATGAAGGTAACGATCCCCGCTTGCCTTCGAAGTGAGCAGCAAAGTCTCGGTATCGCATTCCTTCGAGAGCAGACCAGTGTGTGCTGCTGGCAGCATGTCGGATTCCTAGTGGTCCACGACGAGGTCATGACAGCGTGCTGATCCGAAGCGAGCGAGCATCAAAGTCGGAGGCAGCGGCGATGACGGATGGTGGCGAAGAGCGTTAACTGCATGCGTGCAGATCTGGCAAATGACTTGGTTCATTGCACCAGTTCACCTGGCTCTACGTGGTCAATAGCGGCGTCCTTACGGACACGCACGGCAGGGCGTCGAGCTCGATGTGTTTCGGATCTACGAAAGCCGCCAGTTCACGGTCTTCGCCGCGTGCATCCTCTTCGTTCTTCCGCCGCAACAGCATCAGTTTCGAGTGAAAGCAAGGTGCTCGTTGACCAGATATGTCGTGTACACCATGTTGACTCCTCTTAGCCCTACTCCTCCTAGTCAGGCTAGTACTAGAGCTAATCACCTCAATACTTGAGGGGCATTGGACTCGGGCTATCCGGTTAGCGATCGGCACGCATGCTAATCGACTCAAGGGGAGTCCTCGCCAGCACTCGCTTCTCGCATCGCGTCTACATGCTCACAAGCATTCGATCGTGCTCGAATCTCTCTCATATCAAACAGAGTTGCCTTCATGCGGCCTCTCTTCCTCTGCTCTATTCCTAGCCATTTGCTTGAGCAGCAGCGCCGCAGACCACAAGCTCCTGATGGCGCAGGTTGAGACCGAGCATGGTCTCCACCAAGACGTGGTATATGAGATCGCGGTGAGTGGATCACTACCAGTGTTCGACCCGCTCGTGACGATCAAGCAGAAGCTGCTCAATCCCCGGCAGATCAAGGTCTTCAACCGCGTGATCGTCGCGACCCAGTGCGTGTTCTTCCCGATGTACATGATCGGCTTCGCGCTGCGTATTCCGACAATCTTCGCTCCAGCCAAGACAGGAAGGTTGCTGGGTCCGATCGCAGTTGTATTTCAGTTCCCCATCGTGTTCCAAGTGGTCTTTGCGTTCCGCTTCGAGTTCGTCAAAGTCATCGTCGGCACGTTCGAGTTCTGGTTTCTGCTCCTGAACGCCACGATTTGGCTCTTCAGCTTCGGGTTCTACCTCCAGGACGCGCGCGCAGCGATCACTCCGTCGTGCTGGACAGACTTTGTCGACATGCTGCTCATCGAGACGTACTTCCAGAACTCACAGAACGTGACGATTGTCGCGACCATCTCGGCAGTCTTCCTGCTTTCGCTCAGCGTCGGCGTGTCACTCGACGCAATCCACGAAGTGAACAACATCGAGCTCGCGCGACTCAAGTCGCACGCATTTAGTCTCAAGGATGTACTCGCGAACACCATGGCCACAATGGCAATGCTCCTGATCCGGCTATCGTTCCGCAAGTACGAATCTCTTCGGAATCAGAGGCGAGCAAGAGGTCAGTGGACTCAATCGCTTGCGTATCGCTGCCGGGTGCGTCTGCGTGCCATCACGACACCCATGTCCTCGAATGTCGCTCCTGGAGTTCATCCCGCATCACCGGTTGCTGTCGGACCAATTCCCGAAGCAACAGCAGCAGCAAGTGCAGATGATCCCAACACGACTGGCGTGGAGTACTTCAATGGAAAACCACTCTTGCACACGCGCTTCAGGCGTGTCTCGACTGTCTTCTACTCGGAGCTGACGATGATACCCCAGCTCAACGCCTTCATCGCGACGATGCGAGCGAATCGCGTGTTTGCGGCGTTACACTCTGGTGCTGGCATCGCCGGATTCCTGCTACTCCCTGCCATTTTCTACTCGGTCCTGACCGGCGACGATGCTCTCGCAAAGTACTTCTCGACTGCATCATTGACGATGACGCTGGCGTTCTGGACGCCGTTCGTATGCTGTAGTCAGCGACAACTCGCGGCAAGACTCTGGTCGTCGTTCGACTTCCTCTTCGCGTACATGCAAATGGCGCTCACACACCTCGCTCTATGTGATATGCTTTCGTGGGAAAGGTGTTCGTGCTACGGTGTGTTCACGAGCTTCATCTGGATGCAAGGGGTGCTCACGATGGACAAGGTTCCCCCGATCATGCGAGTGCGTCTCGGCTGGCGATCCTGGCTCATCGTGCCGATCCTGTTACTGTACATGACAATGCAGATACTGCTTAGCGCTGCAGTTCTCCAATGGAAGCACGAGAAGTTCCAAAATCGCTTGCTCCTCGACAGCGTCATTGGTGGCCACCAGCTGAAGTTCTACGTCATCCCGTTCTTCCTCAGTCGCCAGTTCACGAGCTTCGTGTGGAGCGTGCGACTGCTACATCGCTTCTGCACACGCAAGAGCGACGACGAGCTGCTCATCATGCTTGGCAACGTCGAGTACAACTACGACCACTGGAGGAAGGCGCGGCAGCAGCTTCTGAACGCTCGCGGGCCACAGTTGGAGGTGACGCGGTCACTACGCCAGAAGCTCGAGGTGCGCTTCGCCAGTGCGCGCAAGAGCGCAGCTGCGATTGTGCCGATCGGAGCGCGTCGCTCAACAGAGCCTGGTATTCGCTGAGCTCCTGGTAGGCAGGCTTATACTCTCAGGAAGGAGTCAGCAGCTGATTCGCTCTGACTATCTGAGACCAGCCGCATGGGTAACCAACACCTGGACTGCATCTCCCCAGCTGTGGCTTTAGTACCACAAGCAGATCCCTTCCCGGCTCAGCATCTGCCCTTGATTGCCACAATTTCCGCTTCGCCAAGCTGTAAACTTCGCCATGCAGAACACACGGTGGCTCAGTAGAAGCACGCTCGCTGGTTCGTCGGCTCGTTCCCTGACGGCAAAGCGTGATGAGAGCGAGCGAGTGTAGCAGTCGTCGATTTGACGCCGAGCTGCACAACTCATGGGCGACTCCCCGCTCTTCCGTGTCGGCGATGATGTCGAGCTCTGGCTCATGCTCTTCAACCTCACGGTGCTCGCGCTCGCGGTCACAGCGTTCGAGAAGGCGCTGCACGCGCTCGAGAAGCGCCTTGAGCGGTTCCCAAAGTACCACCAGATGATCACCAAGATCTACCGCGAGCTTATGATCCTCGGCATCCTTGGACTCGCCATCAAGATGCTCAAGGAGGCCGGGCTTATCAAGGAGACGAGTCCCGAGACCGTCGCGTTCGTGTCTGCCGACCTCACGCTCTTCTTTCTCGCGCTCTCGCTCGTCTTCCAGGCTATCACGATCTTCATGCAGCTGCGCTGGGAGAACAAGCACATGGCCACGCTCGAGCTACTCGGTAGCGAGGAGCTCTACACCCGCGCGGCCACGTACGAGCACAAACGCAGCATGCAGAGCAGGTTCGCTCGCGCCTGCGCTGGGAACAGGTTCGGTGAAGCCGTGCAAGTGCGCATCCTGCGTAACCTCTTTCTGCGTGCACACGCGCTCCCGGAGATCTTCCCATTCGCCAAGTACCTTCGCGAAGCGCAAGACAACCAAATCTCGCACATGATCGACATCGAGCTGTTCATGTGGCTGATCGTGTTCACGGTCGCGTGGTCGTTCTACGCGAGCATCAGTGTACTTCAAGACATCTTAATCTCGGTCGATGACAGCGACGACAACGAAGACAGCGAAGACGCAGATCACACGAAGAAGCACTACGCGCTCGCGATTGTGTTCGCCGCGTTCGTGTGGCTGCTCTTGCTGATGCACGTGCTTGCGACTGTCGCCTTGGATCGCGTGCTGCGCAAGCTGCTCCGGCGCGCAGGCGTGGAGTCCAAGGCGCAGTGCTTGGCACGACTGAACCAGGTCGCGGTCGAAGAAGCGACGAACCTCGCGAATGAAGTGACCGCAACCGCGATCAAGCGCATGCAGGACGTGCTCGAGGAACAACAGGTGCGGCAACACAAGCGCAACCACCGGAAACTCGAAGAGCACACACACAGCTCGTCAATCCTCGCTCGATTGCTGCAGCGAGACAAGAAGTGGAAGAGACAAGGTGGAGGCATCTCCACACCGACAACAGCTACCAATAGCTCCACTCGAAGTCGGCAGGATCGGCTCCTGTCGCCTCGCGGTGACGAACCGTACACTCACAGTGCGCTTCCAGTGTCATGCGCAACCCCAGACTCTGCTTCAGTAGCCACGAGCGATGACGCGCTCCTCCGAGTGCCAGGGTTCTCCCGGAAGGCGTGGCACTTCAGCGTCATGCTGTTCTTAATCCTCAACGGCCTCTTCTCGGCGCTCTTCGTGCAGGCGGTCGTGTACCACCTGCCAGCGCTCGCAAGCACGCTCGGCATCTTCGCCGCAACACTCATCCCGCTACCGCTTGTCGCGAACTGGTACGTGCAGCCGAAGCTGATACGCAAGTTTATCCTCGTGAGCAGCCTCGCTGAGGTGCACGTGGGCACTCTCAGTGCCGTCATTTCGGGGTTCACAGAGAGTGTCGAGCTGCAGAACAGCTTCATCAGCCTCCTCCTGAGTTGTCTCGAAGACGCGGGCGTCACTGCGGACGAGCTCGAGCAGCACCTTGAGGCGAACGACGCCGAGCACACGGGTTGGATCGACGTCGAGGAGCTACGGCGGGTGCTCAGCGCCAGCATCGGCTTCCGCATGTCATTCTTCAAGTTTACGTCCGTCATGCGCCTACTCTTCCAGGTGCAGCATCTCCAAGTCGACTACCGCAAGGTCGTGACATTGATCCGCCTTGCGAGCGGGCAGCACGACGACCTAGAGCATCCGAGCGGCGATCATTTGCAGCCGAGTGTCCGAGAGCACTCGATAACCGCCTCCCGCGACTCCCATCGCGCTCAGCACCATCTCCTCCACCCGAAACCGCCTCTCGTGGTCTCCGAATACCAGCGGCCAACGAGTTTCGTTGCGATCCTTGGCAGCTCCCGCGACTTTGCAGTGCCACCACACGACGGGCTGCAGCGGCCGAGCAGGATCACGCGGCAGATGATGGCGACCGGGAGCAGTCGACAGGTAGGCGGACGAGTGAGACCTCCGTTCCGGCAGCGGAGACCTCCCGAGTCGACTGCGTCCTTCGTGTCCAACGAGAGCGTCGACAGCACGAGCAGCAGCATCGCGATGCTCGGAGCGCCGGATCGCGCTGGTATGAAGGTTTCGCACCAACCTCCGATCCGTTCAACGGGGAATGGGAGCCACGCGCGGCATCACTTCCGCGCGGTCTCCACGCTGGACGATTCGAGCGAGCGAAGTGCAGGCTCGGTGATCATCCGAGAAGACTCGGATCTCGCCACTCCGAACTCGCCCGCGTTGAGATACCAGCGGATATGACAGAGAGGAAGAGGATGAGGAAGAGTGAGTTAAAGTGTAAGGAATAGAGACAGAGAGTGGAAGAGAGAGCGAGAGAGTGCGAGAGAGAGAGAGAGAGAGAGAGAAAGATAGATAGATAGAGAAAGAGAGAGAGAGAGAGAGAGAGTATAAGAGAGAGGAGACGAGAAGAGAGAACAGTGCAAGAGAGAGAGCCAACGAGAGTGGACTGGGACCGTCCTCTTGCTCTTACTATACCCTGTCCTCTGCGTCATTCCCCAACAACGTCCACTCCGCACAAGCCAAGCAAGCACGCTGGAGCTGCCCTCGCTCGCGGCTCGATGCCCGCAGCAGCCTCCGCGTCATCCTCAGCCGCCGGCGCGCCGGCCAAGCCGCGCATCCCATGGGACGGTGACAGCGCGTTCCCCGGCGGCAAGACGTCGATCGCCGTGCTACTCGAGTGGCTCAGCGCGCCGGGCAACGGCGACCGCTGGCGCTTCGGCGGCGTGCGCGTGGGCGGCAGCGGCAGCGCGCTCGAGCCGCACTTCTCCAAGATCGAGCTGGCGCGCGAGGTCGTGGGCGTGATGGCCACGCACGGCATCACGCACCGGCTCGCGCGCGACGTGCGCTGGAAGATCAACGCGCTCGTGCGCAGCCACGCGACGGCCGCGCGCTTCCTCGAGCAGTTCGAGCGCCAGAAGCGCGCGCTGCTGCGCGACGCGCCGGACGTCGCACACTCGCGCCGCGCGATCGAGAGCAGCGAGCCGCGCGCGCTCACACACGTGCATGCACTCTGTCCCTACTTCGACGTGCTCGACCCGATCCTCAAGGGCGACCGCGCGCCGTCCCCGCAAGGAAACCGCAAGAAAGCGGCGCGGCGGCGGCGCTTGGGTGATGACGAGCATGACGACAACGACGATAATGATAATGACGACAACGATGACGACAACGACGGCGACGGCGATGACGCGTCAACGTCACCTGACCACACGCTCATCGACGGCCTGCTAGGGCTCGACGCCGGAAGGCAGGAGCAGCGGCCCTCCACCGGAGCGCGCAAGCGGCGCTTGGAGACGCGGAGCCACGACGACTCCGACGACGACGTCGACGACGAGGACGAGCGGCAGATCGACCGCGCGCGCCGACGAGCGCACGACGACGCAGAGGCGCAGTTCGCCAAGCGCCGGCGCGCGCTGCAGCTCGAGAGCCTCGAGCTCGACGTGCAGATCAAGAAGCGTCAGCTCGAGCGCGAGAAGCTGCTCGTGAGCAAGGAGCTCCTGCTCGTGCGCGCGCAGCTGCGCACCTCTGGGTACGCGCAGGACGACATCGACGCGCGCTTTCCGATGCGACACTAGGCGCGTGGGACGGCCGCGCGAGTTGAGTAGGTATAACGTCAAAGTGTGATTTTGATGCTCATGTGCCTGCGAGGAAGGAGGATGGCGGTCCCACTCAGTACTCGTACTCGACCTCGATGAACGGCTCGCTGAACGCCGAGCTCTGGCGCGTCTTGCCGAGCTTGAGCGTCACGATCTTCTTCTCGACCGCAGCGATGCGCGCCGCCTCGGAGACCACGGTCGCCATGCGCGCCGCATTCCAGTGCACGAGGGGCTTCGCCTTGCCCTCGAGCACATCCACGAAGTGGTCCAGCTCGTGCAGGTACGCGTCATGGAAGCGCTCTGGGAACGAGTGCGCGAGCACGTCCGCCGCAATGCCGGCGCTGCCCGAGCGCACGAGACTCGTGCGTGCCGGGTTGACCACCTGTAGCATGCCGAGCTCGCCCGAGACCTCGATGCGCTGGTCGTAGCCGTAGAGCGCGCTGCGGCTCAGGTCCATGGTGCAGACCACGCCCGAGCTGGGGAACTCGAGCCACACGCTCGCCTTGTCCATCACGGCCACCTCGCGCAGCTCCGGGGACAGACTCGTGCCGTACGCGTACACGCGCGTGGGGTACTCGCCGACGAGATTGCACACGTAGTCGATGTCGTGCACCGCCAGATCGTGGAACGGGTCGCCGCCGGTCTTGAGAAACTCCATCGGCGGGCACGGATGGTCGCGGAAGACCGTGTGGATGGATTGGAGCTTGCCGATCTGGGCCTCGTCCACGCATGCGCGACGCAGCGCCTCGTAGCTCGGGTCGAAGCGCCGCTGGAAGGAACAGAAGAGCTGCACGCGGCGCTCGCTGCACGCGTGGTACGCAGCGTCAATCTCACCCAGCGTGCTGCCCACGGGTTTCTCGATGCCGATCGCCTTGAGGCTGCTGTCCGTGGCAGCGAGCGCGTCCTCGATGACCGGCAGGTGAGTGGGCGTGGGCGTGGCCACCCAGATGCCGTCAAGCGGCGTTCCGTCGCGCTCGCACTGCGCGACCGCCTCATCGACGTCCCGGAAGAGTGTCGCGTTAAACTGGCGCTCGAGGGCGCCACCCGACGCTACCGGGTCGACGATCGCCGCGATGTGGAGACGCGGATGGCGCTGGATGCCTGTGAGGCGGATGCGCCCCATACGGCCGGTGCCCACGACTGCGATGTTGAGGCGGGTGTCAGCGGATGTCGAGAGCGAGCGCCGCGTGCAGTGCGCGCGGAATGCGCGGAGCGCGGGCGCCGAGCGGAGCAGCATCGTTGGCTGGAAGGTGACGTCAGATGGACCTCCCTGATCTTCAAGTGGTCGACACCATGCTTGGCTTTTGACACGCATGCTTCACTTTAGTGACATGCGCGGTTTTTGGACGCGCAACCAGCATTCCAGATTAGTGCCGACGCAGATCTGACAGGCATGAGCGCTTCGGCCTTGACGTGCCCGATCTGCCTCGAGACGCTCGCGCGGCCCGTGCTGGCGACGTGCTGCGGGCAGAGCTTCTGTGACGCGTGCCTGCAGGCGGCGCTGCGCTCTGCGGATGCCTGTCCCATGTGCCGCGAGCCGCTGCTCGCCGGAGCGCACTCGGCCACGCGCAACCGCGCGCTTGAGGAGCTGCTGGCGGAGCGCCAGGAGCACGAGGTGCTGCTCCAGATTCACAGCGAGGATGAGTGCGAGAAAGGCGAAGCGCGGGCTGCAGGCTGCGAAGGCGAAAGCCGCCAAGGAGCGCTCTCAGCGGCAGTGGCGCGAGCGCGTCGATGTCTCCGGTGTCGGAGGTGCGGATCTGGGACACCACTACCAATTGAGACAGTGGGCTAGTGCGAGATCGTGACGGGAGGATTGCACGGCGTGCAGGATACGCGGGTGCGGAGGCTGCAGCAGCGCAGTGCGGCTGCGGCAGTGGCGCCTCTGGTGCCGCGTGCACTGGTCGTCGCTGCAGTGCGCGTTCTACATCGCACTCTTCGTCGTGCTCGTCTTCTTCCTGCGCGTGCAGGAGGAGGAGTTCGCCGAGCACGCGCAGCGGCGCGGCTGAGCGAGAGAGAGAGGGAGAGAGCGAGAAAGGCAGCCCACAGCAATTGCGCGTACTCCACCCGAGCAGCAGACATGACAACGTCTTGTTTCGCACTCACCACTCATGTTTGAACAGCTACACGCGAGCCGAGCCGAGTTCGCGTCTTCATAACTAACTTACGTTCTTTTCTCGTTTGCTTTCACAGCTCCACGTAGAACTTCTGCTTCCACTTGGCAGAGTCCTTGTCCGTGAGGCTCTCGGAGCTGCGATGTACGAACTGAAAGTCGTCGTCCGCGGCGGACGTGATCGCCGAGATCTTGCTACTGTAGAACTCGGTGTCGGCGCTGTTGTGGCCGCCGGTGGGGTCGAAGTACCCCGACGTCGTCCACTCCGAGCTCACCGGTGACTCGGGTGCCGGGAACGCGTCGCGCGACTCGCGCGCTTTCGGTACCGACGTCGAGAGCTGGCTCGCCGTCAGCGGGTCGTCCATGATGTACGACATGTTGATGTGCTGACTCCCACGGAACGAGTGGTGCGACGTCGTCTGGCGCCACATCGCGTCGGTCTTAAGGAAGACGCCGGCATCGGCCGCGCCGAGCGCCGCTGAGTTACTGCTCAGCCCGCCTGGTGTTGTCATTCGCTCCGCCGGCATGTACGCGAACTTGGATGTCGCCGGCGTGGCATTGAGGTCGAGTGCCGAGTCCGAGAACTCGGTCGCCGCGGTCTGCCGGTCAGAAGTGGCGGCCGGGAGTCCGTTGAAGCCCTTGCCGCCAATGACGATCTCACTGTCGTCGCGCTCCTCGCGCTTCCGGCGCGCCGCTGCGACGTATCTCGTGCCAACCACGGCGGCTACGACGCACGCGACCACAGCGCAGGCGACGACGATGATCCAGATCGAGGACGATGAGCCGGAGTCGCCCGCAGTGGCGACCGCGATCTCCGGCGAGGGTGTGTCGACGGACGCCGGCTTGAGCTGACTCGACTCGGCCTGCGCCTCGTTGGCGGTGGGGTCACTGGACGAGTTGGTGTTTGCCGGCTTAGCCTCGGCCAGTGGGCTGCTGTTGTTATTGCTGCTACTACTGGAGCTCGATGTGGGGCTTGTGAACGGCTTGGGCGTCGCAGTCGTCGGAGTTGGGCTCGCCGACGGCGGCTTGGAAGTCGGTTTGGCTGCCGTCGGACTTGGCGTCGGGCTCGGTGCGGGTGTGGGCTTTGCTGCCGGGCTCGGTGTCGGACTGGGCGCGGGCGTCGGCGCGGCGCACTTGGTGTAGCCGTTCGGGCAGTTTCCCGTGCGCTGCGAAGCGCTCGTGCACGCGTAGTAGGACGTGAAGAAGAAGTTGACGTACTGCAGGCACTCGGGGCAGTCGCCGCTCGAGCGAACGCACGTGTCGCCCGAGTCTTTGCACGTGGCAGCCGCGCATACGTCGGCGGCGCTCGCGCTGTGCAGCGCCGCGAGTCCGGCGAGCGCTGCGAGTAGAAGGCGCCTGCGCTGCAGCGGCATCTCTTGAGATCGAGCGGTCGGTCGGTCGATCTGTCTCGTGCTCTCTCCTCTCTCTCTCTCTCTCTTCTCTCTCTCTCTCTCTCTCTCTCTCTCTCTCTCTCTCGGTGTCGTTCGGAGCGCGAGAGTAGGGGAGTGAGCGAGTGGAGAGCGCGTGGCACGACAGAGAGGAGGGCGAGCGTCCGCGCGTAAGGGGGGAACGGGAAGACGAGCTGAGCGTGTGACTGCGAACCGTGCACTTTGCGCGGCGGCTTTGACGAACCGGCACCGGCCACGCACGTGTGGTCCTGGCTTTGCGCTCTCGCAATTCTGTTTACTAAGTTGACGATAAACCTTTTGAAAGCTGCTAGAGCAGAGTATTTCGATACGTTCGAGAGCTCTGTATCGTGCGTAACGGGGTTCACGCAATAAGTAGAGGTTAATCTGCATCAAGTTGCCAGAGACGGGGCGCAAAGTCGTCGTGAGTAACAGGAAGATTTTAGGATGTGTTCAAGTGCCAGGATGATAAAATAGGACCCTCGTTTTCAAATCGGAAGTCACGAGTGTAGTGACGCAAGGCACAACAGTGGTCTCTGTCCATGGCTATCACCTGTTTGCCACACTTGAGCGCGCGCTTGCTTTGCTACTGGAGCATGCTGGACAGGGAGAGTGAACACAAAGGCGTGCTCACTCCACGCAGCGCGCATAAGCTGACAGGTTGCTCACGCTTGAGACTGCCGGACTTGCTTGCACAGATTAGTCAAAGACGCACATGCGCATGTTTATTGCGCGGCGGCGGACGACGCAAAATGGCCTTTTTGCTGTGCAAGTGCAAGACTCGCTTTGCGCGCCGCACACCTTGCAAGCAGCTAGAGCGAGAGCAAGAACTCACGCTGGTAGAGCAGAAAGGTCCGTTCCAGGTTGCCAAATTGTTCTTGTCGGCCTCCTTCTACACTTCCTAAAACAAGTCTGCTCCCTAAACAAGCGAGTAGCGCACCGAATTGATCCTAACTCGTTTGCCACGACTTCAATCAGCTCAATCGGCTCGTTAAGCTCTGTACCCTCAATACCGAGTGCACTGCAGTCTCTCACGACGAAAGCACCAATTTCGCTGTGCAACTCTCTGCAGAACCGGTCTTCGCGCCATAAGCAGCCGAGTACAGGATCGCGTTTCCGTGCGCTGCTGAAAGATCTGAATGCCAACAGAACAGATCACAAACTCAACTCGCTTGGATTTGCACACGCATGTGTCCGACCGACCGAATGAGATTAGATCAACAAATGCTGGATTCGCCACGTACCTTGTTGTTGCGTGTTACAGCTCCGTGGCTGCATTTGCTGTTGATATAGGCTTCGTCTACAGCGGGAGCAAATTACACTCGATTGCGCTCACTGCTGCCATTGAACAGTCAGGATCGATTTGAACGATGTGTCATCGCAGAGCTGGTACGGGGGAAACGCGAACTTGACACTGCGGGAAGCGCTGGGCAATCCGATCGCTGCTCACCAGCATGATCAGATGTAACCCTCGATTTGAAACTGTGAGTAAACACAGCTGACATTAGTGCACAGCAACACCAAGGCTCCTGTTCGGCGTCTCAACACATCACAGCAGAATGCTGCGAGTGTATAGGTGGTAGACCACCATGATGCCTGTGATCCATATCAAGCTGGCGGGCGCGAACCCTCTCTCTCAGATCAAGGTCGATGTCTGTTGTGATCGGTGCCGTCGATGAACGCGCTTGAGTCCTACGAGTATCAAGCGTGCTATAGTCGTTGCTCAGACGTGATCGGCGAACCTCCGAAGCTATGCATTCCTTGGGTGATCTTCCTCCATTGCCAAGCAACATCCTCAAGTCTCGATCGAAACCAATCAAGTCTGATTCCTCACATCTGAATCTGTATCTAAACTCTCAAAAGTCAGATTCTGAACATCTAAGCGCCGCCAATCAGAATCCCATCAGACATCGGGTGGCCATGCTGCGCAGAACGTCATCGCCGTCACCTGCGCTCCGCCGCGTGCAGCGCTGGCTGCGCAGCTCCGGCGGCGCCGCGCACCCTTCACTGGCGCGCTCGTTCGCAGCGCCCGCGAGCGGCGGGTCGAACGCCGGTGGCGGCGTGCCGGGTGACTTCGTATGCCACCTGCGCGACGTGGGCATGACGATTCCTGGCGGTAAGAAGCTTTTCGCGCGCGTGAGCCTCGGGTTTTTGCGCGGCGCCAAGATCGGCGTGCTGGGTGCGAACGGCAGTGGTAAGTCGTCGCTCATCAAGGTGATCGCGGGCGTGGCCAAGGACCACGACGGCGAGCGCTGGGTCAAGGACGGGCTGCGCATCGGCTACCTGGAGCAGGAGCCGCACTTGGACCCGACCAAGAACGTCTACGAGAACATTATGGACGGACTCAAGGAGAGCCAAGAGCTGCTTCGCCGCTTCGACGAGGTCTCAATGGCCATGGGCGAGCCGGACGCCGACTTCGACGCGCTGCTCGCTGAGCAGGCCGAGCTCCAGGACAAGATCGACCACCTCGGGTGCTGGGACCTCTCGCACGAGGTCGACAAGGCCATGCAGGCACTGCGCGTGCCGCCGCGCGACGCGGACGTGGAAGTGCTCTCGGGCGGCGAACGCCGCCGTGTCGCGCTCTGCCGCTTGCTGCTCGAGAAGCCTGACATGCTGCTGCTGGACGAACCGACGAACCACCTGGACGCCGAGTCGGTCGCGTGGCTCGAGGGCTTCCTGCAGGGTTACCCGGGAACGGTGCTCTCGATCACGCATGACCGGTACTTCCTCGACAACGTCGCTGGATGGGTGCTCGAGCTCGACCGCGGCGAGACGTACGCGTACGAGGGGAACTACACCAAGTGGCTGCAGCAGCGCCGCAACCGCCTCAACATGCAGAAGAAGACGGACGCGATCCGCGCGAAGCAGATCGCGTCCGAGATCGAGTGGTCGCGCAACCATCAGGGTAGCAAGGGCGCGAGCAAGGCGCGGTTGAACAAGCTCAAGGAGCTGGAGCGCAGCGGCTTCCGCGCGTCGTCGCGCGTTGAGGAAGGTCAGATCGTGATCCCTGTCGGCCCGCGACTGGGTGACAAGGTGATCAAGGTCGCGAACCTCAAGAAGACGCTTGACGACGGCCGCGTGCTGTTCGAGAACCTATCGTTCGAGATCCCGCCGCACGCGATCGTGGGTATCGTCGGCGGCAACGGCACGGGCAAGAGTACGCTCTTCAAGATCATCGCAGGTCACGAAGCGCCCGACGCCGGCAGCGTTGAGTTGGGCAAGACCGTGAGCCTGGGCTTCGTGAGCCAAAGCCGCGAGGAGTTGCGGTCGCGTAACTCAGTGTACGAGGAGATCTCGGGCGACAACGAGTTCGTCGAGGTCGGCGGCGACCGCATTAACACGCGCGCGTACATTGCGAGCTTCAACCTGCGCGGGCCGATGCAGGAGAAGAAGGTCGTGAGTCTGAGTGGCGGCGAGCGCAACCGCGTGCACCTGGCCAAGATGCTTCTCGGCGGCCACAAC